>LPNX010261800.1:0-17458 GCA_001517045.1 Pseudotsuga menziesii | reverse complement strand
TCAAGCTTATGGGGCTCCATCTTTTTCATAGATCACCAACCAGCATGTACACTTCAAAGGACATCATCAAATCACAAATGACCACTGAATGGGTCATTTTTCGTTCTTGCCAAGCTTTCATGTTGTTCTTGCCATGTTTGTCTCCATGTCCTTGTTCTTTGTCATATCATGTCATCAATCATTGCTTGCCATGCTTTCCATCATCAATTTGACCTTTGTCATTAATGTTGTCGTCAATGACAACCATATTCATCACCCTCCAGTGGGTTTGTTGAATAATCCACCGAGTCGAGGTCTTGTTCCTGCATGACTCTAGAAACCTCCATCCTATCCTTGGAGATTGCCAAGGTGGTTTGGGTACCTAAGGCAAGACCCTTGTCATTAACAAACTAGATACCACAAGGAAATATTTAGTTGGTTACTTTGCGGATGTCTTGACTTCCAGTTTAAAACCCAAACATCTAGATTGGGAGCTTGCAGTTTGCATTTTGTCTCCTATTCATAGTTTTCCCAATGGAAGCCATCATACTTTACCATAGCCTCCCGCCTCCTCCTTGAATATGCCCAGATTAATATCAGCTATGGATCCTTGATGGATTCATATCGTTAAGAGATACAACATGTATCTAGAGAGCCATCTCAACTTTCTAAAAATCATTGTGGTAGGAAAAATTGATGCATTTTATTGGAATATTAACTGCGCATATTCACTGATGTGTTGTGAATTTGAATTGGTTTCTTTTATTATTTTTGTTCTTATGCGGTAAGGCCATATATATAAAATGATATTTTGCTTTTTGTTTACGATGCAATAATTGAGTCAAATAATCCTATCTAGTCACTAGATAATGCAAGGTTTATGTTTATTTCCTCATAATCAACTTTTAAGTTTTAAGTGGAGTTAATATTTATGGGTTTCTCTTCTCACAGGGTGTTCTTGCACTGTGTGGAATGAATGATGGACAAGCCAAGCCTATTCTGCTTTGTTCATGCAATGATAACAGTGTGCGCCTTTACGACCTTCCATCGTAAGTATACTTGCTCTCAAGTTCATGCCAATGGTTGTAGCGATTTTTGCATGCTTCACAGTATTGCTTTAACCTTTCATAGATGCAAATTCACGAGTTCTATCTTTCAGTAGGGGAGGTGTTCTATCTTTGAATGTTCGATCATTGTAAAAGAGGAGAACGCCCACTCAAGTATTGGGAAATTGGAATTTTTTTTTTCTTTGAGAACGGCAACAGGTTGGATCCTGGAATGCCTCTAGGTTGTTTCAGGGTCATTTTCTGCCCATTTTAAAAATATTTCAGGGAGTAAGAGATCTTTCACGCACTCATTTTGTAGTTCACAATGTTAATTTTTGAATTGGTGTTGAGACCGTGGATCATGCTATGCATCGATGTTATTATCTTGTTATAATAACATTTATATGTTTGTCTCAGGTTCAGAGAACGAGGCAGATTGTTCTCAAGAAATGAGGTGCGGCAATTTCAGATTGGATGTGATGGATTATTTTTCATTGGAGACGGAAAGGGTGAACTTAAAGTATGGAAATGGGCTGCCCAGACAGCTTGAGAAGGTGAGACAACCTGTAAAACTTTTGTTGTAATCAACGGCCTCCAGTTTGTGCTTCTGTGGTCACCCCTTCATGCAAAAGTGACCCATGCTCATATCTCCCACATGTGCAGCTCCTCATGTGCTCTTCTTTCACAACATACGTTGAATACATCCACTGTGCTATGATCCTATCGGCTAACGGAATGCTCTCGCTGCAACAAAGCTATCTTTAGATGGCTGTAGGGGACAAGTTCATGCCCTGGCTGATGCTAATCAAATGAGTTTTGGTGGAACACAAGTACGTCTTCTGCCTTGGCTTTTTTAATCATCTATTTCATGTGTTTTTCCTTGTTAAGCAGAGTCTACGTAATATTTCATTACACTTTATAGCCGTGCTGATTTTTTTGACTTTCCCTTCAACAGGATGGCACCATTTTGGAGTGGATGTTTAACAACTCTGCTGCAGTTGTTGTCTCACTAGTATCAGTGGCAGACACATTTTATTCCGCTTCCATGTACCACACAAGAAGAGTAATTTTCTTTGCTTCTTCTCCACTTCTTTTTTTTTGTTTACACAATAAGATAAAAACTTTTCCTTAAACTGGTCCGGTTTAGAAATAACCGCGCTCTGAATAAACAGTGTCTTCCTTGCGAGTTTTAATGTTTTTCATGCACCTGCAATTCTAGAAAATGCATGTCTCTGATTTCAGATGATTTGATATTTGACATTGTGTAAACAAATCCACAGGTTTGGGACCTGCGAACTTCTCAATGTATACAGAGCCTTAGAGATCACACATCACACATCAGTTGCAAGGCCTCTTCTCTGGTGGGACCAGTTTCTCTTGTTGCACTCTTTAGACAACGCAGTGAACTTTGCTCGACTGGTTTTGATCCATGTCATCCACTGTTGAACCATTACTATATTTTGACAAAGTTGGTCAACATTATACTCTTTATTCTGGAAGGGTCGGAGATCGATTCAATGCATAGTTTCCAAATGATGAATCGATTGTGTTTAGGATATGCACTGGTCTTGTGGATGCTTTATCGTGGATTGAACGCATGTGACAATTACAATACAATGCTAGAGTTTTTATTTGTATGCTTGTATCACAGATTTAGTGTGAAACATTTTAATTGTGAGCTTGTGCAATTTTCTGGATTCACAAGAGCATTATTGCGATCTCAATGTTCATTTTGGGCACAACATGTAGCCAATATTTTTCAAATATGTTTTTTGCTTGGGTTAATAAATTTATAGTTTGTTACTTTTTTATGCATTCTATTCTTTAATTGCAATAAGTTTGAATGGGAAAATTCCACCTTCACTAGTGGAGGACTGTGTTAATAAAAAATCTCATAACAGGGATATTCCAATAAAATCTAGGCACATGGAGCAATGCTCAATTCACTGCTATTTCTGGGCCCATTCCAGGGGAATGGAGAAATTCTGGGACACAACTGGATGATCATACTCCAAGCAGGGAAAAGTTCTGGAAACATCCAGCTCTACACATTTCCTGTAGGGAAATATTTAGAGTTTCCTGTAGCATACTATGGAATGATTACCAGCGGCGTTGCAAGAGCAAAGGATGTGCTTGCAGCTGTTGCATTGTAACATATTATGGAGTGATGAGCAGTACCATTGCCAGAGAAAAGGGTGTGCTTGCAGCGGTTTCATTTCCTGGATCCTAACAGCAAATGACCCGTATTGCTTGCACTCAGATCCTCATAATACACAGTAGCTGGAATGGATCAAGGTGAACATGCCTTTAAGCGTTTTATTTAAAAAGTAAAGCAGATTTATAAGGAACATTGAGATTGGGCTTGGTTGAAAATGGTAAATGTGTTTTTTTATCACAATGACTAGGTTATAAGTGGTAAAAAGAAAGGTGATTCCTGGATCTAGCCACTTTTAGGAGTTCTGAAAATTGTAAATGTGTTTTGAGCACAAGAGTTTAGAAAATTGAAAATTGTAAATGTGTTTTCTATTTTTATTTCATTTTCTTTCTTTTTATCTTTTTCATTGCTGTACATTTGCACCTTGCAGGGCGATTGCTGGTATATTTAAATATAAAATTAATCGTTTTGATTTTGTATATGTGATGCGAAATATAGTGGTATCATATGGTATGTTGCCTAGTGGTGCAATAGTTATGTTGGTGTTATGGTAATAATCCAAGTTTACATTTTGACACGTAGATCCTCATAATACACGGTATCTTTTACCCAGATTTTCATAATACACAGTAGCTTCCAGCTGGAATGGATCAATGCGAACATGCCTTCAAGCGTTATATTTAAATAGTAAAGTAGATATATAATAAAAAGTAAAGCGGATTTATAAGGGAAACTGAGATTGGGCTTGCTTGAAAATGGTAAATGTGTTTTTTTATCAAAATGACTTGGTTATAAGCCTTAAAATTAAAGGGTGATTTCTAGATCCAACTGCCTTTGAGGAGTTCTGAAAATTGTAAATGTGTTTTGACCACTACGAGTTTTGAAAATTGAAAATTGAAAATGGTTTTATTATCTACTTTATTTCTTTTTATTTTTATTTTTTTTCATTGTTGTACATTTGCACCTTGTAGGGCGAGTCCTGGTATATATAAATATAAATTTAATGGTTCTGATTTTATATATGTAATGGGAACATAGTGGTATCATATGGTATGTTGCCTAGTGGAGCAATAGTTATGTTGGAGTTATGGTAATAATCCGAGTTTACATTTTGACATGTAGAAGAAATTGATTACTCGTATGAGATTGTCGAGTTTGACATCATTAACTCTATAGTGCAATAGTTATGTTGGTGTTATGGTAATAATCTAAGTTTACATTTTGACAGGTAGAAGAAATTGATTACCAGAATGAGATTGTCAAGTTTGACATCATTAAGTCAATAAGTAAATTATTAAAACAAGTAATCAAAGACTATGGATTAGTTTATCTTAAGATAGCAAGAGTATGGATTAGTTTATCTTAAGTTAGCAAGAAAGTGTAATAGGGGGGATTTGATGTCTTCTTTTGTATTATAAAATATATCTATAGTTGAATTTAGCATGTAAAAAACACATCCTATGCGAATGTAGCTCATTTTAAATAGTTAGGTGGACGTGTTCATCACATGACCAATGATAAGGTATTATATATGGTCAACCACGGCGTTGGCCAAAGCATCCCCCATGGGTTACACAAACCTTTGTTCATAGATTGAATCAAGGGGCTAAACAAGTTACCTATATGAACATCAAATGGTATGTATTATTCTCTTAAATTGAACATAATGTCGTTGTTAAAGTCCAAATCAATATCTAGCAATCTAGGGTATCGAATATATTTATGGAGACGAGTCGTATAAAAATTCCAAAATGTCAAAAAAAACTTGTGTTTTACACACTCAAAATTAACATACATACACCGTTCGTGCAAATCAACCATAATATTCTCTAATTTATAAATTGGATATTTAGATAAACAAAGACAGTATTCTAGGCCTCCCAAAAAAATCCTAAAACTTCTTTAAATTTGTGTAACATTCCTTATTATTTGTTTACTTCATTAGACATCGATCTTAATTCATCGTCTTCACTCGACGACGTAGAATCTTTTACTACATTGGACATTGATCTTAATTCATCCTCTTCACTCAATGACATGGATCTTAATTCATCCTTTTCACCCAACATAACATTCAACACACTTTTACGTGAATATTTTTAGCAAGTATCGTGCTTTTTAAGTCACACTACAGTATTTTTAAATCTCGATTCCATTATATTTCAAATAGTTAACCAAAATCTATATGAGAAAAACATGCATTTTAATATTGAAAATGTTAACATCAACACTTCAAAATTGAATTCTCAAATCTTCAATATTGGTTTTCAAAACTAAGACTTTTTATTCGAGAGTGAGTTTCTAATAATTTAAAACCCAAAAGTGCAAATTACAATTGTAAATGTGTTAATTGTCTATACTCCAAAGATGAGAATTTTTTATTCCAAAAGTGTGATTTTCTATTTCGAAATTATGGATTTTGAAAGAGAAAAGATTAATTTTAAATTTCAATATTAAAGAGAAATTGCAAATTGCATTCAACATGGTGAAAGCACAATAAAATAAAACAAACCTTTTGTATGGAGAAGGCAGATAATCACTCCCCTACACAAGATTTTGGCTTCCTTTTCAATGGTCATATTGCTCGCTAAAAAAAGTAAGTACCTTTGTTACCTAAGAAGAGGACAACCATATTTGCAACATCATTATTCTCTATTAGAAAGAAACTTCCATAATACCAATATTTATAGTCGAAGGCTTCAATATGCTAAACGCTATCCAAATTCTTAAATGTGACATTGGATCACCCAATACTTCCACTAAATTTTTAGGATCAATTCCTTCTTTGTAGTTAGAAATCCTACACACTACCAGAGGGTAAATGAGGCCACTATATAAGTGTCAAGCTTGCAACTTCATCGAACTTTTTATTATAGAAAATGCCACATTCCTCTCAGATTTGTTCAAACATTTGAAATCTAGTGCTTAAAACTCCAATGGTTTATTTAGAGCAAATGCCACATTCCTCTAAGATTTTTTCAAACATTTGAAATCCAGTGGTTAAAAGTCCAATGGTTTATTTAGAGCAAGTGCCACATTCCTCTCGGATTTGTTCAAACATTTGAAATCCAATGGTTAAAACTCGAATGCAGCGTGATCCTAGCTTCAAGTCTTTAAATAAAACCCAGTCTTCATTTTCAGTGGTTCAAGTAGTTGAATGTTCTCTGTGTGCAATTGAAACTACCCCACGAGGAGATCGTCAAGGCCTTGTGCATGATGAATGAGGCCAGCCATGGCCAACAATCTCTGCACGGTTAGTGCAACCACAGGTCTTTGAATGGAATAAATGATATTTTGAACTATGCAAAAATATGATTGGAACCATAGAATTTCGTGGTAAACCGTCGGCCTTCCCAAATTTGATCAATATTGAAAAGAATTTTAAAGACCCCTTATTGTTATCCCTAGATTACAATAAATTGTTAGGAAAAAATAATTTTAAAGATTGCTCCAAATCAAATCCCTATGCAATATTTCAAGTCTCTTTGCCTTTAAAGTAGATTATTGTTGTGTTCATGCCTCACTCAATTTGGATCAGTCATCCCCGTGCATTCAAATCATTGCTTGATCGTTTTACGTCACATGCAAATAATCTTTAATGAAAACCACCAAAGGCAATGCTTGACCATTTATCTCACTTGTAAATCGCCTTTAATCGGTACCTCCAAAGGCCATGCAATTTAAAATTATGCGAAAGGAGATGCACTTGTGCAACGTTTATAGCATTTGTAAGTCAGTGGAGGAGAGCCAAAACGTTACACTTGAAAGACAACTTGGGAGGGGGTGGTTCTTTCCACTGTCGCCTATGACTTCCATGACTCATCAAACACAATGTGTAGGCTTTGGGTTGACGCAAAGAAGTTGATTTCATTTTTTAGTATATGAAAAGTGGCTGATGTCGACAATATATGAATTAGTTGCTCCCTGCTAGTTTATAAGTCCACATTAAAATTTCCAATTCAAGAAGCTCAGTCCTAAAACCAAAATGCTGGATGATCTTGTTGGGACTAGAACCTCTACTTCTATCGTTGAGTTGGATGACAACGTTATCGAGAAACAAAGTTTCGCTGCATTAAAAAGCCATCGAGCTTCAATTGTTCAACTTTGGAATGATATGGGAAATACGCAATGAAGATGATGTTATACATGTGGTTTTGGGGTCCAATGTCAAATCATCTACCAATAGCTATGTTCACATCTCGCCCTTAAGTGTGATTTTCTATTTCGAAATTATGGATTTTGAAATAGAAAAGAGTAATTTCAAATTTCAATATTAAAGCGAAATTGAAAATTGCATTCAATATGGAGAAAGCACAATAAAATAACATAAAATAAAACAAACCTTTTGTGTGGAGAAGGCAGATAATCACTCCCCTACACAAGATTTTGGCTTCCTTTTCAATGGTCATATTGCTTGCTGAAAAAAGTATGTACCTTTGTTACCTATGAAGAGGACACCCATATTTGCAAGAACATCATTATTCTCTATTAGAAATAAACTTTCATGATACCAATATTTATAGTCGAAGGCTTCAATATGCTAAACTCTATCGAGATTCTTAAATGTAACATTGGATCACCCAATACTTCCACTAAAGTTTTAGGATCAATTCCTTCTTTGCAGTTAGAAATCCTATACACTACGAGAGGGTAGATGAGGCCACTATATAAGTGTCAAGCTTGCAACTTCATCGAACTTTTTATTATAGAAATGCCACATTCCTGTCAGATTTGTTCAAACATTTGAAATCTAGTGGTTAAAACTCCGAGGGTTTATTTAGAGTAAATGCCACATTCCTCTAATATTTTTTCAAACATTTGAAATCCAATGGTTTATTTAGAGCAAAGGCCACATTCCCCTCGGATTTGTTCAAACATTTGAAATCCAGTGGTTAAAACTATTTATTTATAGCAAATGCCACATTCCTCTCAGACTTGTTCAAACATTTGAAATCCAATCGTTAAAACGCGAATGGAGCGTGAGAAAACCCAACCTTCATTTTCCAGCGGTTCAAGTAGTTGAATGCTCTCTGTGTGCAACTGAAACTACCCCACGAGGTGATCATCGAGGCCTTGAGCATGATGAATGAGTGTCACATACCCCAATTTTGTAAAATTATGTAAAATGTTTTAATTATATTCCTAAGACATTATGTTAAGTTTAATGTTAAGTAGGAACTGATGACTAAGCAGAGTCAACAGAAATGGAATGTAATTCAGAATATTTTATTATTAATAAATAAATTGTGGAGACAACAGCATGGGAGAGCTGTTAAAAAGAGGTTACTGGTCAAACTGGTGGATGGAACTAGGTGGAGGGAAAAAGACAAGTGGCAGCATCCTCAAACACTTCCTAAGTTGCAGGTGGCAACTTCCCTACATTTGGGGTCATGATCCCCCAAGAAAGTGGGATCAGAGCAGGTGGCTCATTAAATGACAACTAACCCAAAAAGACCTAGGCAATCTTTTAAAAGTACTCAATGAAGAGAGCTGAGGCTGCTCAGATATTTTCCAGAGAGAATTCATTCAGGTGAATGTTATTCAGGAAATTCATTGAGGAAAGAGGAAAAATAGTAAGGAAGTTGTTCTGAGGGGATTGCTGCAGTAACTTGGTTTATTACAGCTTGATAGCTGGGAGAACTTACTGATAAGTTCTGGATTAATACTGAGTTTGAAGACTGGTATCTGACTTTGCTGCACCTAGTTCCAGCCAGGGAGACCAGAGCAAGCTTGGGGGTCCTGAGGAGTCGCTGTTTGAGCGCTCTCCAAGAGTTGGTAGGGAGGAACGGCCTCCCATTGTTGTTGTTGTCCAAAGCTTAAGCAGGTTCTGTCACATAACTATTTTTGTTTAGTAACTGTGAATGGTTAATTATGATATAAAAGTTTTACTGGTTGATGAAGTAGATGTTATTAGTTTATTAGTAATAGAATTTGCAGATGAAAATAATGACCCACTTTGTTTTTCCACATCTGAGTTTTTCAGACCGTACTCCAGCACAGGGGTAGAATTATAAAAAGATAGCATGTTGAGAGGGTAAAATAGTAGATTGCTTCTTTACTCAACATCAGAAGACATTATTTGTTTTACTAATAGTGGTTTATACACATAGATAAAAACTACTCCCTAGAACAGAGTATCATTTTCAATAATCCTATTATTGTAAAGAACAGATGGAAGAATGTAATGATTGTGCTAAGGAAAGGATAGACTAAGCGTATCTGCTGTTTTAAACCTTATAATTGTTTTTCTTCCAGTTTGAGAGAACTTAAATTTTATGCTCGAAAGACAACACTGATAATAGGAGTAAATACATATTGTTTAGATTCTACATTTAAAACCTAGTTGCGTAAATCTGCATTTATGGAGTGATATAGTTATTTAATTACTAAATCTTCTTCTCTTCGAACTGAGCTCAACAGTTAATAGAGTTGTTATCCTAATTTTTCACAGATAGTAAATAAAGGTTACTATATAAATTTATATTAGATAGATCTTAAGTAGTATTGGTTAATCTTTTGTTTATATAAGCTATCATAACCAAATAATTTAACTATATATTTACAGAACTTATGTAGTGCTTAGCATAATTGGCATAAGAACTAAATAATAGAATGCTATAGAATAACCTAAATATTAACCATGAAAACATAGGTACTCTCAGAAGAGATAATACCTCTAGTGTATTAATAACAATAAATGTATTTTTACATACAGGAGTATTGTCAATATGTAACTTTAGATAATATATTCATTACATTATTTACAAACTGAAGACATCTATACTATTCATACTGTGAGGTAAAGAAACAGTACTAAAAGAGCTTAAATACAATAAAGTAAGAATGTAAAGTACTTATTGTTTTTATTCTAATGCTGAGCCAAATGTGCTCTCTGTAATACAAGGTAACTTGTTATTATCTATAAATATTATTAAAATAAATTAAACAAAATATTAAGAACTTTTATAACAGAAGGGTATCAACCCGATGTATATTACTTAACAAATTTAAACATAACAAGTAAGGCAAGCTACAATTCAGGTACAAAAACCCTGATTATAGCCTCATAAAAGAAAGTACTTTTAGAAATCAATCAAGTATATAAAATTGTACTAAGCAATTGCAGATTAGCAGAACCCTTTTTGTAAATACTAAATTAATAGCTCCACAGTTACAATTAGAGCTTATATTTTTAACAAATAAATTCTTTTAGAATAAGAAACTGTGCTTATTCTCGTACTATAAAGTTAGGGTTTAACCCTATAAACCTAACTTAGTCAAGTAAAATACTAACTATAAAGATAAAACAATATTTTACTTACGGCCGTAACATAAATCAACAGTATAAGGCTATCATAAGCCTGTACCTTAAATATTTCCTACACAGATCAAAACTTGAAATTGTTTGCAGTAATACAAACCAAGAGATATGGAAAAACAATATAATATTTATAATATAACACTTAAGGTGGAAACCCAGTATAATCAAGAGTACAGTATAGACAAGAAGTCGAAGTTGTAACGTTTTCCACAGACAGGCTTACAGCCTAGTTGTTCTTTTTATTTACAGTATTTAAATTACAAAAGAAAGCTATTATTTACAACTTCGGCCTAAGCCATAACACCCTCGCATAGCGTAAGGGTTTTTCCTGCTAAAATTCATTTAAATCTACAGTATAATAAGACTAAACTGAACCAAGGTAACACGAGGGTCACACACCACAAAGCCAAACTCTTAACTGCCCTAAGAACCAGCAAGGAGGGAACGCCGTGGATAAAACCAGGCTTACCGAAGAAAGCCAGCAGTCGAGGTCTTGCACCTTCCATGCCACGAGGAGGAGACCGACCCTGCAGAGAAGGAGCAGCTTAATATTAAAACCCTATAAAAAATGCAATTGTTAAGCTAATATTTTTAAATAGAAAGCCAAAGAAAAAATCTGTACATACCTTAGCGTTTGATGGAGATGCGGCCACCGAAGAACAGCAAAACGACCACTAGCAGGAAGATAGGTAAATCCCTCATGTCTGCAGAGAAGAAGGAGCTCACTGGAGAGAAAGGTAACCTATCACAATGGAGGAGGATGCACAGCACTAAGCTAAGGCGACGCTTACACAGTAATGAGTTCGGGCAATAGATGCCAAAGGAAAACCCTGAGTAAAACAAACACCATACAGCACTGACAGTAAGTTTCTCGACTCAATCAAACTTCCTCTCAGGGCAGTAGGTAAGTCCACGAGAAAACTGAACCAGCTTGGGAGATGCTATCAGCCAGTGCAAGCAGTGGAGCAGACCAGAAGGTGTTGCAGAGCGGCCGAAGGCCTGAAGGCAAACGAGAATGACAACTAGGGTTGGGTCAACCATTTAAAAATGCCAATGCATGGCTGAGAAGAGACCACATATTACTTTTAATACTTTACATGCAGTGGGTATGAGCTCTAAAGTTCCACGACAAGATCACCATTGACTGTTTTTTACAAACCAAATCATAGCGTGGAGATCCTGTAAGGTTCGATATACCCTAGTATCACCTACGATATAAATTCAACTACGTAACATTAGAATAATGCTTATAAAACATTGCATTATAGATGTTGTTCATTGTTAGTCTCGTACATTTAGGTTTGGAGAATTGTTTTGGTTGTAAGGAGTTATAAGAGTAATGGAGTAATGTTATGGCGTAGTTGTTATAAATCTACAACTATATTGCCAATTGCCTTAGTCTTCAAATGAAGGTAAAAGACATAACATTTTTCAAAGTCTATAACATGTAGTAATCATTTTATGTGATCCATTAATTTTGATTATGGTTTACTCTAGTCCTTATCCTTGATACTTGCTAATAGAATAACAACCTCTTAGTAATCTTAGAATCTTTGTTGTGACAATTAGACTTTTGTTAATTCTAAGCTCAAAGATTATCAAAGATTTTATAAGTTAATGTGTGTTAGGCAGTTTGGGTAAATTAACCTTCCTTGTTTGATAGCATAGCCTTGAAAACTCATAAGTGGTGGTTAATTATAATAAATCTAGGATTGATTCTAAAGGTGTTTTTTTGGTTTTTATCCAAATATTGATCATGGAAATAGAAGTAGCATTCCAAAACAATGCAAATACTTAAAATATTAAGGGAAGACTTGCATCAAACAATAAACCTTGTAAATGCTTAAAGTAAGAAAAGTATAGGTTGATACTTGAAATATCTAATCATTTACAACTACAGTTGCAAATCTAAACAGGTTGCAATCTAAACATGGCATGTTGCACTAACTATGAATAATAGAATTAGATCTTTGATGTGTAAATTCTACCATGCTAGCTGCTAGTAAAGAAATAATTATTGCATTTTTACATTGCATTCAGAATGAATACCTAATGAATTCATACTTTGTAGGAATGTTAAATCCTGCTTTCTTAACAGAGAAATAGCTGACATCCTTTCTAGTAGCATTCTTTTATCTATCAGTAAAATAAAAATAAAGGTAACATAGTTAACGCTTTACCTTTAGAAGTCTGGTAAATCTGACTAGCAAAGTTTATATTTTTACTGAATGAATTTTGTACAGCGGATTGTATTGTAAACTCTCGAGTTTGTTAGCAGTGACCCAAACATCTTACCTGTATATCTGTAAAAGAAGGAAAACTGTTGCGTTAGCTCGGAAGCTAAGTAAGCGCAGTCTTTCATGACAATCCCACCTTGTGGTCGCAAGCATAAAACAATTAGTAACTGAAAATAAACTATTCATTAAAGATAAATATAATCAAAAGATCATTCAGTTACAATCCTAATAACATAAAAATAATTAAGCAGTTAGTGACTGCATGTAATGAGGATTTATGCTATTTTAAAATTTTTAAAATTTTTCGGAAATTTTGGGGTTTTGACAATGAGGCCAACCATGGCCAAGAATCTCTACACGGTTAGTTCAACCACACGACTTTGAATGGAATAAATGAAATTTCAAACCATGCAAAAATATGATAGGAACCATAGAATTTCGTGGTAAACCGTCGGCCTTCCCAAATTTGCTCAATATTGAATAACACTTTAAAGAACCCTTATTGAAATCCCTAGATTGCAATAATTTGTCAGAAAACAATAATTTTAAATATTGCTCCAAATCAAATCTCTGTGCAATATTTCAAATCTCTTTGCCTTTAAAGTATATTATTGTTGCGTTCACACCTCACTCAATTCGGATCAACCCATCCCCGTGGATTCAAATCATTGCTTGATCGTTTTACCTCACATGCAAATCATCTTTAATGAAAACCTCCAAAGGAAATGCTTGATCATTTATCTCACGTGTAAATCGCCTTTAATCGATACCTCCAAAGGCCATGCAATTTAAAATTTTGCGAAAGGAGATGCACTTATGCAATCATATCCTACGCCAATGAAGCGAGTATCGTGCTTTTTAAATCGCACTGCAATACTTTTAAATCTCGATTCCATTAAATTTCAAATAGATAACCAAAATCTATATGAAAAACACGCATTTTAATATTGAAAATGTTAACATCGGCACTTCAAAATTGAATTCTCAAATTTTCAATATTGGTTTTCAAAACTAAGACTTTTTATTCGAGAGTGAGTTTTTAATAATTTAAAACCCAAAAGTGCAAAATCAAATTGTAAATGTGTTAATTGTCTACTCCAAAAATGAGAATTTTTTATTCCAAAAGTGTGATTTTCTATTTCGAAATTATGGATTTTGAAATAGAAAAGAGTAATTTTAGATTACAATTTTAAAGGGAAATTGCAAATTGCATTCAACATGGAGAAAGCACAACAAAATAAAACAAACCTTTTGCGTGGAGAAGGCAGATAATCACTCCCCTACACAAGATTTTGGCTTCCTTTTCAATGGTCATATTGCTCACTAAAAAAGTCAAGTACCTTTGTTACCTAAGAAGAGGACAACCATATTTGCAACAAGGCTTCAATATGCTAAACTCTATCCAGATTCTTAAATGTGACATTGGATCACCCAATACTTCCACTAAATATTTAGGATCATTTCCTTCTAGGCAGTTAGAAATCCTACACACTACCAGAGGGTAAACGAGGCCACTATATAAGTGTCAAGCTTGCAACTTCATCGAACTTTTTATTCTAGAAAATGCCACATTCCTCTCATATTTGGTCAAACATTTGAAATCTAGTGGTTAAAACTCCAATGGTTTATTTAGAGCAAAGGCCACATTCCTCTCAGATTTTTTCAAACATTTGAAATCGAGTGGTTAAAATTCCAATGGTTTATTTAGAGCAAATGGCACATTCCTCTTGGATTTGTTCAAACATTTGATATCTAGTGGTTAAAACTCAAATGGAGCGTGATCCTAGATTCAAGTCTTTAAATAAAACCCAGTCTTCATTTTCACTAGTTTAGGTGGTTGAATGCTCTCCTTGTGCAATTGAAACTACCCCACAAGGAGATCATCGAGGCCTTGTGCTTGATGAATGAGGTGTGCCATGGCCAACAATATCTACACGGTTAGTGCAACCACAGGTCTTTGAATGGAATAAATGAAATTTCGAACCGTGCAAAAATATGATAGGAACCATGGAATTTCGTGGTAAACCGTCGACCTTCCCAAATTTGCTCGATATTGAATTGAATTTTAAAGAACCCTTATAGAAATCCCTACATTGCAATAAATTGTTAGAAAACAATAATTTTAAAGATTCTCCAAATGAAATCTGTGTGCAATATTTCAAATCTCTTTTCCTTTAAAGTAGATTATTGTTGCGTTCATGCCTCACTCAATTTGGATAAGTCCATCCGTGTGCATTCAAATCATTGCATGATAATTTTACCTCACATGCAAATCATCTTTAATGAAAACCTCCAAGCGCAATGCTTGATCATTTATATCAGGTGTAATCGCCTTTAATCGGTACCTCCAAAGGCCATGCAATTTAAAATTTTGCGAAAAGAGATGCACTTGTGCAACTTTTAGAGCACTTGCAAGTTGGTGGAGGAGAGCCAAAAGTTACACTTGAAAGCAACTTGGAAGGGGGTGGTTGACGCAAAGAAGTTGATTTCATTTTTTAGTATATGAAAAGTGGCCGATGTCAGCAATCACAACAAAATTTTAGCCCAAAATCAGACGGCTGCCATGTCTGAAATTCGACAATAACCTGTCGTGTATTCGACAAACTCAAATTTTTTTTTTTGTCAATGGAATAACGTCGGATATTCGACGGCATGCCAATACACGTCAATTTTTCAACATACTAAGCCGGAAGCTTTCATCCCTACGTTGTCGAAGGTCCGACGCCTTCTCGTCGAAACTCCGACTTCCTTCTTGTCGAAACTCCGACCCCTCTTTGTAGAATGTCAGACAACTCTTCTCTAAAAAAATCTGGATTATGCCGTCGAATTAAAGGAAATGTTTGTCGAATTTTTTACGCTTTCTCCTCGAAAGTCTGACGGTCTCCCTTGTTGGAGCTATGGCCACCTCGTCGAACGAGGCCGCAGGTCCTCGAAATTTGGGACGAGTGCTCATCGGTTATCCGACAAGTGGTCTTCTCGGAGCTATGGCCACCTCATCAGACGTGGCCACAAGACGTCGGAAATTAGATAGGGGTTTGCATAGTTTAAAAAAAATATTTTCAGTGTTTGCATTCTTTTGTTCAGATTTTTTTCTTTGTTGTCCTAGTTTCTACTATAGGTTCACATCTCGCCCTCAAAGGTTGTTCCTATCCATATTAGGCCTACCTCTGAGAGCTCTATGTCTGATATCCCTTGTTATAGCATAAAATGACCTCATGATATGACTATTGATTCTTGGCCTTATTGTTATATCATGGTTGATCGTGTTTCATAGGGCTTTATAAAGTCTTACTTTTGTTGATTGAAGTTGTCATTGATGCCAACATGGACTTGTAGTGGCCCCACATGTGGTTATTGATGCCACAAAGTCTCTCTTGCAGTGCACATGAATGGATGATCTCAATATTCTCACATCTAGTGCCTTGGAGCCTATACATAGATGGCTTGTGCCTTGAGGCACCTTGTATCCAGTTGACAAGGTCCATGTACCCACAAGTTTCGATCTGTAAAGTCTTAATTTTGTATGGATTAGTTTATCTTAACATAGCAAGTGTATGGATTAGTTTATCTTAAGATAGCAAGAGTATTGATTAATTTATCTTGAGATAGCAAGAAAGTGTAATCGCGGGGATTTGATGTCTTCTTTTGTATTATAAAATATATCTATATTTGAATTTAGCATGTAAAAAACATATCCTATGCCAATGTAGCTCATTTGAAATAGTTAGGTGGATGTGTTCATCACATGACCGATGATAAGGTATTTTATATGGTCAAGCACAGTGTTGGCCAAAGCATCCTCCATGGGTTACACAAACCTTTGTTCATAGATTGGATCAAGGGGCTAAACAAGTTACATATATGAACATCAAATGGTATGTATTATTCTCTTAAATTGAACACAATGTCGTTGTTAAAATCCAAATCAATATCTAGCACTCTAGGGTATGGAATATATTTGTGGAGACGAGTCATATAAAAATTCCAAAATGTCAAAAAAAACTTGTGTTTTACACACTCAAAATAAACATACATACACCGTGCAAATCAACCATAATATTCTCTACTTTATAAATTGGATGTTTAGATAGACAAAGACATTGTTCTAGGCATCCCAAAAAAATCCTAAAACTTCTTTGAATTTGCGTAACATTCGTTAGTATTTTTTTTACTGCATTAGACATCGATCTTAATTCATCGTCTTCACTCGACAACATAGAATCTTTTACTACATTGGACATTAATCTTAATTCGTCCTCTTCGCTCAATGACATGGATCTTAATTCATCCTCTTCACTCAACATAACATTCGGCACACTTTTTGGTGAATATTTTTAGCGAGTATCGTGCTTTTTAAATCACACTGCAATATTTTTAAATCTCGATTCCATTAAATTTCAAATAGTTAAGCAAAATCTTTATGAAAAAAACATGCATTTGAATATTGAAAATGTTAACATCAACGCTTCAAAATTGAATTCTCAAATTTTCAATATTGGTTTTCAAAACTAAGACTTTTTATTTGAGAGTGAGTTTTTAATAATTTAAAACCCAAAAGTGCAAATTCCAATTGTAAATGTGTTAATTGTCTACTCCAGAAATGAGAATTTGTTATTCCAATAGTGTGATTTTCTATTTCGAAATTATGGATTTTGAAATAGAAAAGAGTAATTTTAGATTTCAATATTAAAGTGAAATTGCAACTTGCATTCAACATGGA
>LPNX010261758.1:315041-334156 GCA_001517045.1 Pseudotsuga menziesii | reverse complement strand
TCGGATCTGACGGCGGCCAGTGCGACCGCCGTCGCATTAAATAATCTACTGCATGTAGAGTATTGTTCTCCTTTGTCAATAGTCGACCGACCATGGGTAAAATCAAGTCAGTCACTCATATGAGAAGTACTTATGAAGGTGGGGTGCCAAAGTACAACCTACTCACTTACGTCAATGGTTGACCAGCCATGGGTAAAACCAAGTCAGCCAATGATATGAAAAGTACTTATGGTATTTAAATAGTTGTTATAGTATAAATTGAAGTACTTATGGTATTTAAATAGTTTTATACTATAAGTTATCTTTCATTATGCTCCATGGTTATTAGTTGTGTTTTATGGTATTTAGTTTTATACTATAAGTTATCTTTCATTATGCTCCATGGTTATTAGTTGTGTTTTATGGTATTTAAACAGTTCATGGTTATTAGTCAAGTGTTTTATGGTATTTAAATAGTTTTTATAGTATTATGCTGCATGGTTATTAGTTATGTTTTTTGGAAAAGATTTCGTCAATTGATTATTTGTTTTGTCATTTAAAAACAATATATATAATCAACAAAATGAGAGATAACTGTTATAAGAGTATTATAAGAGAATTATCTAATAGATATTTTTTTCCAATTATAATCTATCCTATAAAAGCTTCAAGGCACAATAAGGATCCAAACCATGGTTGACTTCGTTAGTCACCTTGTCTTCCATCACGTGCTCTTGGATTTCCTTGATTTGGTTAGATTCAACTTGCTCTATTTTGTTCATAATATGCTTGCATTTCCTTATATAGCATAGTTCCATATGATGTTAATACATACCTCCTCATCTACACTTGGCTCATGAATGGAGCATATTCCACTATTTTCATATAAACTAGTGCCATCACGAAGTTTCACTATATATGCATAATGGGAAGTGAATAAAGGTTTAGCATACTCTTATGATTCTATGTAATTATAAATATTCAAAACTATTATATATGTAATTATAAATATTCAAAACTATTATATAAACAACAGATAGGGCATAATTAAGGAGCTCATTACTAAGTGGGTATTTGAGGTGTCTCATATTTCAGGTACATAACAAGATCAATCACCATGAATGCTTAAAGTTTGACAATATTCATATCCCTTAGAATTGACTGCTTTAATTAAGTGGGTATTATGTGATCGTTTTTAATTTATTTTAAAATTAAAAAAAAATTCATTTTATATAAAGATATTTGGGATTGAACAATGAATTATTATTAACATTAACAAAATAAAGGTTATTATTAAACTAAAAAAAATTATACAACTTTGAGGAAGTGACTTCATACAAATATCTTGGAATTAATCTTTATCACAAGTTTAATTAGAATTATAATATTGAGTAAATGATCAATGGATGGTGGAAGGTTTATTATGGGATTGAAAACATTAGTAAATTGGTGGACATTTTGTTTTGAGATAAGAAAAAATTCATTTTTAAGACTCTCATTACTCGTGTTTTCTTATATGGATGTGAAGTTTGGGGTTGCAACATCTCTAAGGAATCATGCAGAAGGATAGATCAAATCCAAAAACATTTTATAGTTTGTAATCTCAAAATTAAAGGAAATATAGCATATCCTATCCTCCTCATAGAAGTGAGTCTCTCCCCATTGAGAGAATAGTTATAACTAGCTACCTAATGTACAAGAACAAGATAAACAACATGGAAGACAAGAGGCTTCTTAAGATTGTTTCAAACTTGTGTAAAAATTACATATCGCTTAAGTGAGGTTGGCATATAGATGCCAAGACTTGGCTAAATCACTTGGGAGTCGAAAAAGATGCCACTACAAAATAATGATAATATTAGAAATAATATTACATCTATTATTAAGGAAAAGTTGTGGTGTGATAAAGAATTAGAGGATTAGACAAAATTAAGATACTACAAGGAGGTGATCATTAACCTTAATGTAGAATATCAAAAATATATGTATATCTTAACTAGTATAAATAAAAAAATCATCATTGCTAAAATAAGAACAAACTCTTTTGAGCTCCATAGTGAAACATGAAATTGGACAATTCCTAACACATCATGGGAGAAAAAAATATCATCATTGAACAATTTATTGAACATAGATAGACCAACTAATTTATTGACCATTGATATACTATAAACGACGCATAATTATAAAGATGAACAAATTTATTAAACGTTAATGTTAACCTTAGTGATATGTAGTCATCATATTCAATATGTTGATGGTTTCTTATAGGTTAGTCATAATCTTCAAAATATTTGGACATATTTTAACAACTAATTTCAACTACTTAATGATACTATATAGCCATCATATTATAGCCATTATATTATAGATATGAACGGTTTTTAATAGAAGAGAGAAAGGAGACATCGTGACACACAAAGCATAAATCTATTATATTAAACTATGTTTTACAATACATGCACACTCCAATATATAGAGTCTTGAGATAACTAACAGATGCTAAACATGGCTGATAGAGGTTGAGATAATATCTCAACCATACACAAAACTAGGATAGAATCTCTCATCTATCAACAGCCACGGGGACTTCACTTAGTGAACCTCTCACATAGCATGTGCAATCGTGGGATATTAAAGAATACCCTTAATTTCGAGAGATATTGACCCAAACTCTTTTTTGTTGAAACCTCCCAATACTTAAAACCTCCTCCCCGCCCATTTTTATACCTCAATCCTTATAAACCACCCTACCCACCCCCACTTTAAACCCCTCATCCCCCCAATACCTGTAATATATTGGTTCGATTTTTTATCATTTTAAAACCCACAATATGAACTAACGTGATAGGATATTGGTCAACAAGTGAAGCCCCCGTGTCAACAGCTCACACCAAAATAAACATTAAATCTAACACACTCCCTTAATGTTTATCTCGAATTTGTAGTATTGATCTTCATGCGGCTTTCATCACTTTCAACTTGTTTGGTACCTTCCTGTTGACATCCATATAAAAAGAAAACCATCTATCGAAGTACATGGGTCCTCAGCCGCTGTACCCACGAGTTCTCTAGGATTACTTTTCAGCTACATGGTTCATCAAAGTCAAACATAATTGGTCCTTCAGACTATGAGAATGTTTCATCTCAACTTTCCCTTCACATCAAGCTAGAGCTTGATCCACATCCACTCTATCTACAAGAGGGAAAACACAGTGCGATTCCGCACCACGTGTATGTCTAAACATTTGAAAAGGTCTTACAACAACCGAGGAAAATCAGCCTACCAATGGATAAGCTTTACAACTTGGACCAAAAAGACTCTTTTTAAGTGTCAGGTACAACCGAACATACACCCTTTACAACAACTAAGTTACTTTAAACATGTCAAACCCATTACATTTAATCATTTCATGGTTGACCAAGACAAAAATAATCTTTACTCTTTTAAAGACCATTAAGAGAATCCACACTAATACTCTAACATCCAACAAAATTTATAGATTACAAAAGACAACCATATTATTTTTATCACCGTAAAGCAGTGTGAGGATTTGGAAGTATAGCTTCCCACTGCTACACTCGCAGACTTCACAAATTTTCACGTCCAACACTTCACAATCAACAATCTCCTCCAATCTACAGATTCATCACAAATCTAATATAGAGCCAAGAGTATGCTCGGAATATTCAAGATAAGGAATTGAATCGTGGTATTCCTCACGAAATTGCTCACAGTTTGTTGAAACGACACTTCTACCAATAGATCCATGTAGAGACCCCTCCACGCATAAGCTATGCAGATGCATTAAACAGTCGCAAGAAAACGAGATGCCTCCCATGATGTTTCTGATGCAAGTGATGAAGACTGAGTTATTGATTTGACCTTAGCCTCAATTAGCATTGACACAACTTCTAGCATTGTTGGTTTGTCAGAAGGTGTCACAAGGACTCTATAGACAAACACCACTCGAGCAGAGATGGATCTGTCTCTCGTTCATGGACAACAAACACTGATTGAGCAGATATCTCAATTGTTTGGCAGCGATCTCTCTTTTTCTATGGCAATGAGATCGCAGGAAGTGTCTCTTCCACGCAGAACATCGTTCTCAGGAAGCAAACACTCCTTTCAGCAATTTACTGACAGTGGTTGGGAAACAATGGTAGCAACGATCTCGCCCTTAACAACAGTGGATCCTTCCTTCTTGCAGCGTGAGCTCCTCCTCTGCATGCAGAGATATGGTGTCTCTCTCAAATCCCTTACAGCAACTGGTCTCCCTCTCCTCAATAGACATCACATAAATCGTTGGGCATCCACAGGCAACGATTGTCCTGTCACTCAATAATGCAGGGATCCAACAACAAACACCACTCGATCAGTCACCTATGTTGTGATCGATGGTAGCTTTGGCCAGACTCCTCCACAGAACAGATTATGAGAAGATATAAATTGGAAGCCGCGATCAACAATGATCTCCTTCATGGAAATGAGAGTGGACTTAACCCATGGCAGCAACCGACTCCTCTTACAGAGGCTTGACTGCTTTCTTTCATATAGACCAGACCTCAAACAACAACTGGAACAATCTTTAAACCAAAAAATAAAAATAAACACAACAAACATAACAATGTTCCTCTTTTACATAGTCCTACATAGTCCTGAGCACTCCGGTGAGGGAGTTATGCTCAGCCTAGCTCTGATACCATAATAGAAGAGAGAAAGGAGACATCCTGGCACACAAAGCATAAATCTAATATATTAAACTATGTTTTACAATACATACACACTCCAATATATAGAGTCCTCAAATGACTAACAGATGCTAAACATAGCTGATAGAGGTTGAGATAATATCTCAACCATTCACCAAACTAGAATAGAATCTCTCATTTATCAACAACTCACACCAAAATAAACATTAACTCTAACAGTTTTTTAGTGACATCACTTTGAGAAAATCATTGATAAGAAACCACTCAATTAGTTTATATCCATTTTTTTCAAATTTGGTAAAAGTTTTGTCTTAAATTACCATTTCACTTAAAACTTTAACATATATCTTTGCAATTTCAAACTTTAACATATATCTTTGCAATTTCAAAAGATGAGTGAATTAGAACTTAATTTCTTTAAAAGCTAGTTGGTTCCATGTTAGTGATGAAGTTATTATTAATTGGTTTTATGTTTTTTTCAAGTAGAAAAGATTATTTCTTTTTTATAAAGAAATTGTTCACATCTCTAAGTATGTTAGGCAAAAAAATACTGCCCCTAGTTTCACCAACAAAGGCTACCATATAACATAATTACAACTATAACCATCAGCTAAAATGAGATCTAGTCAAGACTATAACAGTCTAAAATAAGATACAAAATACAACAAAGCTTAACTAACTCCCAACAAATATAATGGCTAAACAGTTGTCGAATAACCAAAATTTCCAGAGGATTTATGTTATCGATGAGGTCATGATTAATCTTTTATGAGTACACATAACCATAATTGTCTTTAACTAGTACTAGCTATATGTAGTCGGTGTAATAGATAAATATTTTATTTTATATATATAGTTGTGTTGGAAATTAAAAAAATTAAGAGAGAAATAAAAATACAATTATGTTAAAATTAAGAAAAATGTACTTTATTTTTTAGTGGATATGATTGTAATTAAACTTTGTAAATATAGGAAATATATTTCAATAAATTAAATTAAATTAAAGAAAAAATAAAAATAAATAAAAATTATAAGTAAAATGAATCCATTATTATATTTAAATAAATAAAATGTTAAAAAAATACAAAATAAAATAAAATTATAAAGACTAGAAGTAAGATAAATCCATCATTATTATATTGTAGTAACGAAATAAAATTTAATATAAAAATTTAGAAAAAAGGGAAAAAAAACAAATGTTCAAACGTGTAATGGATACAGATAAATATGCTTTCCCTTAGTACCCATTTTCAAATATACATTTAATATATATTTAAAAAATTGCCACAAGTCAAAATTGGATATTTAATATATATTTTAAAATTTTTCCAATGTCATATTTTTTTTTGTTGTTTTTTGGATTTTAAAAAAGTTTTTGATATTGTGTTTAGAAATACCCTCTAGAATAGATTAGAGAAATTTAAAGTGTTTTTAAGTTGAGAGTAGTTGCAATAAAGTTATACGAAAAGGTCATTGCCAAGTTTAAGAATAATGAAGGGTGGAAAACAACTATAAATGGTAATATTGGAGTTAAACAAGGTTTCCTCCTCTCCCCTACCCTTTTTGGCATTTACATTGATAAACTAGAAAGGTGTTTAGAGGAAGAAGGTTTCCCGGTACAATCTTAGCCGGGATAGTTATCATCCTTCTATTTTATGTTGATGATATTGTTCTTATGGCAAGGTGTCCTTTTGATCTCAATAAACAATTAATAGTTCTTAAATATTTTTTCTCTAACATGGGTATGGCTGTTAACAACTACAAAACAAAAATCATGATTATACAATCTAAGAAAGACACCTATGCAAATTTTATTTATGATAATAGAAATATAGAGGAAGTGACTTCTTACAAGTATCTCGGAATTGATATTCATCACAAGCTCAATTGAAACTATAGCATTGGGAGCATGATTAATGGAGGGTGGAAAGCTTATTTTTGGTCTTGAGAATAACTGTAAATCAACCAATATGGTCGTGTGGGATAAAAAGAAGTTCCTCTTTAAAACTATTGTCATCCTTGTTATCTTATATGGTTGTGAAGTCTGGGGGTGCAACATTTTTAGGGATTCTTGGAGGAAGATTGACAAAACACAGAAGTGGTTTATAACTTATAACCTCAAAATTAAAAGCAATACGCCTTATCCTATTCTCCTCATAGAAGTGGGTCTTTCCCTCATCAAAAGCATGGCTATCACTAGGAACTTGATATACAAGCATAAGATAAATAACATGGAAAATGAGAGACTTCCTAAAATTGTTTTAAACTCACGTCAAAACCATCTACGCCTCAAGCATTGCCGATGTAAAGGTACAATGGCTTGGTTAAACCATTGGGGCATTGATGAAAACAACATTTTGCAGAACATTGATAATGTCAAAAATATTATTACTTCCAAGTTTAAGGAGAAATCTTGGTGTGGAAAATTTAGCACTTAAGAGAAAATTAAGATGTTATACGGTGGTCATCAATCATAATTTGGAGGATCGAAAGTATCTCTCAATAGTAAATAGTTCATGAAAGAAAATTAATATAGTCTATATTATAACAGAATCTCATGAACTCCATAGTGAAACATGACATTGGTCTATTCCTAAAACTCCATGGGAGGAAAGGGTTATCCATCTGTGTGAGTCTATGGGAATTGAGGATGAAAATCACTTTCTCTTAGAGTGCCCTGCTTATACCACCATTAGATATGAGTTTCATAGTACTTGCTACAATACAAAATAACCTCCTAACTTGTCAAAATTATAGTGAGCTTGGAAAGCTTCTTAGCAAGCTTTTTGAGCACAAGAACAAGATTTTAAAGTAAACCAAATATTATCCTTTTTAAGGTTTGATAAACCAAAGTTGATCTCAGTGAACGTTAATCATCATCATCTTCATATATATTTTAAAAATAAGTAATCATTGAAAATTTTATTTTGATGAATAAATATTTAAACATAGAATAATATGGTAAACCTTTAATCATAAATAATATACAACATAATAATAATAATAATAAATAAAAAATCATATTTTACAATATTTTCAACATAACAATGTAAATTTTAATTTTATATATATTAATTTTATTTATAGTATAATTTTTTTTATAAAGATGTTGGTTATAATAATATAAAGGAGTAGTCTTGTTAGGCATTTTGTATATTTTGGCTAAGTTTTAGTTGAAATTTACTTTTTCTATTTATTTATAAAATAGTGTTCAAATCATTTTTTTAACACATAAATGGATTCAACATCCTCAATTACCTTAATTGTACTAAGATTATGCAAATTTAACAATTATCATGTATTTTTTCAAAAATTAATTTGAAATTTCTATAATATTATGTGAAAAACAAACCATAACAAAAAAAAGTTAACAATGTTTAAAATGCTACTAATATAAATAGTAATATATTCATCTTCTTTATTAAATCTTTTTATTTCAAATTTAAGATGGCATTTTATATCATATTAAAAATTATGTAGTGTATATATAATAATTGATTATTAATATAAATATGTATATATTATCAATTTAAATTAATTATTAATGTATATAAAAATATGTTAAATATGTTTGAGCAAAATCATAAATATACTAATCTATGAGATGTAGAACAATTAGTAGCCGGGTATGGTTAAGGTTAAGGCGTTGCATAAGCGAAAAGGTCACCGGTTCAAACCCTATGGATACCAAAAATCCAACCATGTTAAGAGTTGATGCAGTATAGGCCAGGTGCGATCCTCGCGTAATTTTGACGGCTTAGATATCGCGATTCGTGGTAACTTAGCCAATGACAAACCTTCTAGTCATGGGTTCTTCCATTTAGCCAACAAAAAAAAATTCACAAATATATTAAGAAATTAGAATATTTAGAAATATACTTTAGTTTTTTTTTTATATTTTTAAAAATTAAAACAATATACATTTATTATTAAAATAAATGATAAATTATAACAATATAATAAGAAAGAAAAATATTATGATATATTACATACTCTAATTTTTAAATTATTTATTAACTTTCAATTGATATTTTACATAATCTAAATATATCATAATGTTTTACCTTATTTATAATCCAAATAAAAAATTAATATTTCACCAATATTGTAAACTAACTCCATTAAAAGAGAGAATAAGCTCTGAAGGACGCTATTACAAGTGATATACATTTTTTTTCAGAAAGAAAAAAGTCTGTCTTTCTTATTCAATATATAGAATCAACGGGCATTTGATGTGCCATCCCTGTCATAGGGTTACAATCACACAAGATCACAGAGAGAGTCCATTTCCCTTAAAGTAAAGTGTGTTCGCAATGGAATTACATTGTGAATTCGCTGCATATTTAAATATAAACATTAATAACTTTTCTCATTTTGGACCTTATCTTTACATAATTATGTTGCATAGTATGCCTTTTCTCCACAGGGAAGTCCAGAACCCAATTCCATCCACAATTTGAAAGTTGTAGATTGTACGGCCAGATGGCCAAAGGTTAAGCATTTTCTCCAAGAGCTTTGTCAACATTGTCAGAGTCTCCATCTTAGCTACTAATTAATTTACCATCATTGAAGGGATCCTTTAATGGGTTGGCCTCACTGCTTTTGTCAGTGACCTAAAGCATTCAATGAAGCACAATTGCTTCTCTAGTTACTACCAAGAATGACACCAAATTCAAATGTTATATGTGTTTAATGAGTGAGCATTAACACTTTTTGTTTGTGGTTTAAAATGGGGAATTGAGTTACACTTTTTGTTTGTGTTTTAAAATGGGGAATTGAGTTACAGTAGAGTATAGTTAGGCAGCTAACTAGTGTCCTTTGCTAAGGAAAAAACACAGTAAACAAATCTAATACATAATGAAGAAAAAAGCTATTAAAATTTTAAAAATAGATCAAAATTTTAAGTTGTAAATGTTGAACAGAACAACTATGTTGCTTAACTTTGTCGCCTTATGGTGAGATCTGCCACTGAAATAAACACATAATTCATCTCTTAATTTTTTAAAGTTGTGTGGCTCTCCATTTCTGGCCACTGCAAGCCATCGTTTTTTTCATAATCCGACAAATGGCACAATGGCCTTTTCAGTCTGTTGCATTGAAGTGAAAGTCAAGGAATCTTTCATCGCAATAACTTGGAAAAATCTACCTCCGAAATAAACAAATAATCCATTTCTTAATTGTTTAGTTGTGTGGCTCTCAGTTTTTTTCATAATCTGACAAAGGCATTTTGGCAATAATGGTATTTTCAGTGATTTGTTGCATTGAAGTAAAAGTTAAGGAATGTAGCAAGAAAGTCACTGGCACAAGCCTGCAACTGCAACTGTTGTGTAACAGAGTAAACAAATTTATTATTTGAGAATGCATGTTACTTGCTTGCTTTACAATAATATCGGCTGAATGAGCAATGGAGATAAGCTGAGGTAATAATATCAAAAGAATCCAAAGTGGACGATACTTTGGAACTTCAATGCTAGTAGCAGTTAGTGTCACCATCACTAGCATGACTTCGATAGCACTTTAGTGCGCCCGTTACTAGCATGATCACTTTGAAAAAACTATACTTTCATTAATAATATGTATATATGGTTTATAATTTTAATTATTCTAAAAGATTATTTAACTTATTTAAAAAAAACAATGCAATATTTTCTTAAATAACTTATTATTATTTATAATTTAATTACAAATAATTTTTCTATTTTTGTAATTTAATTTATAAAAATATAACAATATTATCTGTTTTTAAATTTAAAAGTATTTTTTTGAATTTTTATATCTTTATTATAATTTTAAAAATTAAATCAATATATCAATTCTATTAATCAATATATATCTACGATATATAATACATTAATTGCAATAATTTATTTATAAATAAATTATAATTTAAGAATTAAAAATAATTTATTTTATAATTTCTAAATACTATATTTTATTAAAAACTTTTACAAACTTTTATTATTACATTCCATTAACATTTTTATAAACATTTATTATTACATTCTATTAACATTTTTATAAACATTGCATTATAGTACTATATATATAATGCATTAATTACAATAATTTATTCATAAATAAATTATAATTAAAATTTACATAATTTATTTTATAATTTTTAAGTATTAAATTTTATTAAAAATTTTGAGAAAGTTTTATATTACATTCTATTAAAAAGTTTATAAACATTTATTATTATATTCGAAACATTTATTAAAAAAAAAATTAAACATTAAAGGATATATATATTTTGTAATTTAGTGTTGAATGTTTAGTTAAATATTCTATCTTAATAAACAATTTAGTAGATTATTAATATTCTTTCTATAAACACAACTAATGTATTAAACACTTTTTTTTTTAAACTTAGAGGTTAACTTATTTTACATTATTTTTTACATAAAAAGAAAGTATTAAGCAACAATGTTGCTTATTTTACTTGTTTGAAAAATAAATGACCATATTTCGACTATCCTCAAATATTCTTAGTGTTGTTATTAATCATGAATATTATTAATTGAATATATTCAAATTTAAGAAATCAATTTTAATCTTGCATAGTTATTAATGATTATTAAAAAATGGTTTATTTGAAATTTGTTAATGCATATCAACTATTACAATCGTTTCCACCTTTTCCCTCCCAACCTAGCTCCACTGTGACCTATTGGCCATAACAAAGGGGTACGAAAATGAAATGTTGCAAGCAATTTCATTATGAGACAAGAGATGTGAATATGCTCACAGTTTTGTTTATTTTGGTGAACAAAATCTCAAGATCAAACAGATTGAAGGAGTCATTCGTAGACAGATCTGTGAACCTGAACGTTGGCTTCTTGTTCCTTCACAAAGATGCATTAGGTTAATTATTTTGAGTATATTTAAAGAACATTTACCTTATATTTACCAAGTTTTATTTAAAGCATTTACTCTAGATACTTTACTTAATATGATCATTAGACATTGTGCTCAACATTCCTCTATAGTTTTTGATAGAAAAAAAATGAGAAAATTACCTATAACAATGGATGAGTTACAAGAACATTTACAAAATTTTCTAGATTCACAACTTCCAAAAAGATTAATTGAGACCTGAAAGTGTGCTAGGAGGTATACATGCATATTGGACTAAGTGTCATTCATATTTATCTCACTAGATTTGGCATCCCACAATATTATTCACATCAAGTGCAATAATAGATATGTAGTTGTCAAATTTCCATAAATTATTGCTTGGTACTTGCCCCACTCAAAATTTAATTGGTATTCCTCCTACTGTAGCAAATTATATGCGCTTAAGAGATACAATTTTGAGATGAGATTTTCTATCATTCTCATAAAACTGCAAATTATTGGTGTTGCTATGAATGGAATTATTGTGGATCTCCACATGTACATGGATTTGTATGGTTAAAATACAATACTAATATAGATACTTTGAATTCACAAATCATACAAAAGTTAGTTCTACAAAAAATATTCGGATAGATGTGTACATGCAATGAATCCACATTATCAACATTAGAAAAAATTCAGGTTAGACTCAATGGTGATGATCATCCTTCCTTAAAGGACACCCAAAACATAGTTCAAGATGATCCAATGGTGGATTACGAAGAACTTCTTTTAATTGTGTTGAGCATTACATAATGTGCAATGAGAAAAGTTTCCTTCGAAAGAAGGTGGGAAGACTCGTACGTCAATATAAAGCACCATATGATCGATCTCATGCATAAAAAAATTATGTCAATGAGAACGGAGAAAAAAATATGAACCTAAACTAAATAATGAGAGGTTTAATGCGTATAATCCTGAAACATTGATGGTGCAAAAAAAATAATATATGAAGCACGTGGCCATTAATTACATATAAAATATGCAACACAATCTAAAAAGTGACCAAAGACATTCCACAATATGTTGATGCTTGTCTATTCTATTGGCAATCCAGATGAATTAGTAGCACACATGTATACAATTTTGTTATGTGAAACCATTGTTGACAAGGACATATGTGCACAAGAGACATGTGGCATTTGCTTCTAGAGATTCCCCTTTTTTTAATGTAGCCATTGATTTATAGTTCTAATTATTGGTATGAAGGTTTTACAAACAAGTGTAGGATGATACATATAATGTTAAAATTAATAGTTCTTTGATTCATGCATATACCAAGCAACATGTAGATATGGATAAGCTTCCATTGTTGGATGTTGCAAAATCATTGTCGTATGACAAATGTTAACATGGGAATGAACTTCACATAATGCAACTATTGTACGTGTGTTTCCTAAATTTAACTATATTATTCTTAGACAAGATAACAAGTTTGTAGAATTTTGTTGGTTTCGATTGATATTTTACAAGACCTTTCATGATTTTCATGGTGTATAGGCCACACATCTAAGAGATAGTATATAATTGGGAAATATATTGATACAAACTTTGGCATATTGATCAAAATCCATTAACTCTAGTCGATCCATTTGAATTTGAAAAAGAAGAAGAACTTCCAAATGTGCATAGAGATTCTAGGGAGCATGAGTGAGGATCATTTGTCGATTGTGTAAGCATAAATATTATAAATTACAATGAATTTGAGATGTTGGGATATAGGGATTGTGATGTTATGTATAATTGGAATATTAATTTTGTGAACCAAGACATTTCCAATACTGCAATTAATTTCATATCTCAGAAGTGAAATTTGAAGTCCATTCTTCCTAATGAGTATACAAAGTTTTATTCAATTGAGAGAGATTTCCCTATAAAAAATTGCAGTTTCTTATAAAGGCATGTCAATTATATTGATTGGTGGTTTGGGATAGTTTCCACCTCTGATGGATAAACATGTATATGCATTTGAAGGTTTTCCAAAAGAATTATCAAACTCATTCAAAACAATTGTGACCCTTAATACTATGTTTTGGAAAATTAAACAAAGTCATGATTAAAAAAAGTCAGCATTTGTTGATTATTCATTAAGGGTGCAATTCCAACTATAGAAAACTGGAAATTACTAATGAATCTTACAAATACTTCTTTGAATGCTTCAAGAAAAGATTCATTTGATAAGGCTATAATTTTGTTTGCAATGAAGGTTGATGTACACTGAAATTATAATAAGTTTTATTTGAGATGGAAATATGTCCCATTGCAACGAGTGATACTACAATAATCAAAAGCAACCATTTTATGAAACTAGATAAGGAAAGCTTGGAAATTGAGTTACTTACTGTAGTTGAAGCTTGATTGGTGCTTACATCAAACATATGGACTAATGCAAGACTCATCAATGATACTCTAGTGTTTCAGAACAAATTGTGTATAACCATATATGTTTATCCCTAGAACCACCTACATATGTTTTAGTAATATTTTATAACTATGTGGAGGTTCTATATGAAGAATCATTCCTTCAAATTGTTCCTAGTACACCTATTTAAACATGTATTAAAAAGCAACTTACATTGAAACTCGCTTAGGTCTTGAAAATCCATAAGTCACAAGGATTTATGTTGGATAAAGGTACTATTAATATTTGGAAGCAAGAGAGGCATCATATGACATTTACTACAACATATTGAGTTACAATTTTGAACGGTATTCGATTTTTAACCTCATTTTTAACATGATTGATGCAAAAAGATCACAAAGCTAGCAAGTGTGGCTATGAGAAAAGTTGAAGAAGATAGATTAAGACTAATCACTAAGTAATTTATTTGTCACTTATTATATGCATCCTATCACTTTCTTACTTTTCATGTTTTTCATCATTCAAATATTGTCAATTTTTTACTTTTCAACTTATTCTTTAGTAAATTTCAATCGATCTAATTATAAGTAAACAAATACATATACAAAATGATAATCATATACAAATTTCATGTGACTATCACAACTACAACCAACCTAGATCCATCTTAGTTTTGGATCTACCATGCACTCATAGAGATCAAATCCCTCAAGGTGCAAACCCTTTTCTATAGTGCAAAGGTTTTCACCATGAGGGATTCAATCTCTCTCAATGCTTGATAGATCTAGAGTTAAGATGGATCTAGAATATTTAATGTTAAGTGGTTTGCTTGCTTCGTGTCTGTGTGTCTGTGTGTGTGTGTGTGTGTGCGTGTGTGGAAAGTGGACAAACTCAATCATTTTTTATCAAAATTCTTTTCCAAATTCAATAAGAATTTTGTTGAAAGTTATAGTTCCACATAATTGAAGATAACTTTAACCATGAAAAAAATTCTTAAATAATTTTAGATTATTTCAAAACAAGAAAAATAACTAGTATCTTTGGAATTTAAAAAAAATAGTGGATTATGACATACCCTTACATTGCCCTAAGAGATTTTTGTTTCCATGTTATGGATGGGGGCATTGTTAATTTTTTTAGCATGCGTAATTATGTTGTTGGTACACAACCATTATTATCTTTGGTGGTAAATGTCATTCCTTGTGTGCACGAAGAACCAAGGCATACACATTGAGAAGTGCACATGCATGGGATGTTGAAGTGTGCATGATTTAGTTTCTAGTTTTGAGAAGTGTGCATGCATGGGACGTTAAAGTGTGCATTCCTTAGTTTCATGTTCTGGAAGTAAGGGGAGCTTCCCGTTGATCTTATAAAATGAATTAGGGACAAATGGTGGTTTGGTTACATGTGGTTGGTGTAGGTGATAACTACTTTGTAATATGCATAAGGTTATGTGCCAAATACATATGGGTGTGCTCAAATCATTGGAAATTGAAAAAATGAGAGGAAAATAAAGATTCAATCAGGTTCAACATCAACATAAAGAAAACAATATTTTAATGATTGGAAATATGATTGATCAATCACATTGTCTAATGTAGTAGGGGAGTAAAGTTTAGTATAAAAATAAAATAAAATAACAATTAAGTAGAAAACCAAATGTTCCTATATTATAATGGATAGAAATGCACACCTTCACTTCCCCTCACCACTCATCCTCCCATAAATTAAAATGTGCTTTTTAAATATATTTTAATAATTTAATACAAAATAAATCATTATCTTATGAATAAAAATTTCAAATTTATTTTATTCTGATGGATAAATACTCAAACATACAATACTTTCTATAACTATTATGCATGCCTTGTCCTCCACATGGAATTATAGAACCCATTTCATTCACAAAATTAAAGTTGTAGATTGTACGTGCACATCTAGCTGGTGGGTAAAGCTTATGGATTTTTGTAAGAGCTTTGTCCAGCTTTCTTAAGTCTCCAATTCCATGTTATCAACCAATTAATTCATAATAATTATAGGCATGCTTTAATGGTTTAGCGAACCTAAAGGACAATTGCTTTTGTGAGTGACCTAAAGAATTCATTCAATGAGGGACAATTGTTGGACATCAAATTCAAATGTTACCTAGGGCATTCATTTAGTGGGGGAAATTGTTGGATATTAAATTCAATTGTTATATGGGTATAATGAGTGGGCATTGAAACTTTTTGTGTGTTCTTTAAAATGGTGAATTGAGTTACACTAAAGTATAGTTACGCAGTTAAGTTCTCCATTCCAATGTCTAGTGTTCTTTGGTTTGGAAAAACACAGTATGCAAATCTAATACATAATGAAGAAAAAACATTATCAATTTTTTAAAAATAGATCAAACTTAAGTACATTGTCACATTTTTTTTCCTCAGTTTTAACTCAGGAACATATATGTTGATTAGCTTTGCTTAGTCACAAATCATATCCAATATTCAGTGGCATTGTCTTGAAATCTACCACCAAAATAAACACATAATCCAACCCTTCATTTTTTAGTTGTGTGGCTCTCCCTTTCTTACCATTGCAAGGCATCATTTTTTTCATAATCCGACAAATGTCACAAAGTCCCTTTTAGTTTGTTCAATTGAAATAAAAGTCAAGGAATGATGCTTGACATGAGAGTCAGTGGCACAAGCCTGCAACTGTTGTATACCACAGATCTCATGATGAAGATAAAACAATTAAATTATTATTTTTGAATTCATGATTCACTACTTACTTGCACATACACCCAATTAGTTAATGGTTTTCAACATTTAGAATGGGTTTTCCAAGATTGTGTATTTTTGTTTTCCCCTTATCAACAACATTCCTATGTGTTGAATGAGTGTTTAGCCATGTCTTGGCCGATATTTAGTTGAAATTGGTGAGATTGAAAATATATTCAGTTGAAGTAGTTGAGATTGAAAAGATATTCAATTGAAATGGGGGTGCTCAGGGTTTTTGAGGGTGTTGAATTTATTTTTTAATAAAAAAATGCAACTTCAACAATGCAAAATAACAATTTCAACATAAATTCATCATTGAATCACCAAAAACTTCACAAACTAGAATGATTAGCAAACTCCTCACAAGAATATCCAAGCAATCCAAAGTTAACGATACTTTGGAACTTCAATGCTTTTCGTCGAAATCGTAAAAGTCAATTATCATACTTGTGGTTAAAAATATGCTTATCTTTCATTATCCTTTTTGAAAGGAAGGGGAACACCAATAGGCTACAAGCTAAGTGTCACAAACACGTTATCTCTTTATTGTTCCCTATGCATTAGCTACCAAATATCCACGCACAAGCTACTCATTTTTTTACGTTATTCTATTTTATAATTGTTTATTTTGAATTTGGAACAATCCTCATAAAATCATTATAGACAATACAAGTTTGTCTCAATTTTATTTTTATTTTTTTAATTTCCATAAGAGTTTGTTTCAATTATGATTGTTGATATACCATAAAAATTAAGAATTAAAAAGTTCAAAAAAAAAAAAGTTTCCTATTATTAATGTAAGGAAACTTCCTCGGATGTGAGGAGGAAATCTTAGGAAAGATTTACTTTTTTTTCCTAATTTCACTATGTTTTTATGGATTATTGCCTACACATGTCATTATCCATTGCACTTGATTATTATATTATAATCTATCTTTCATTATGTTGCATGATTATTAGTTAGTTATATTTGGTATTTTTATTAGGGTATTTTTTAAGGGAAATCTTTTACCAACTAGCTATTTTTTTGTCATTTTAAAAAATATATAATCAACAAAATTATTTCTCAACCAAAGATAGTTATTATAAAAGAGCTATCTAGTAGTTTTTTTTGGCCATTATAATATACCCTATAGGAGCTTCAAGGCCCAATAAGGATCCAAACCATGACTAACTTCCAAGTTAGACACCTTGTCTTCCATTTTGTGCTTGGATTTTCATGATTAGGTTAGATTCAACTTGCTCTATTTTGTTCATGATATGCCATGGCATTTCCTTTATATAGCATACTTCCATCTGATGTTTACACACTCCTCCTCATCTACAATTGCCTTCATTGATAGAGCACATTCCACTATTTTCCTTATAAACTAGCCTTCATTGATGGGGGCACATTCCACTATTTTCCCTATAAACTAGTGCAATCACGAAGATTCACTATATGTGTAGAATGGGCAGTGAATAAAGGTTTATCACACTCGTAGGATTCTATACAATTATAAACAATCAAAACTATTAGATAAACAACAAATAGGGCATACTTAACGAGCTCATTATTAAGTGGGTATTTTAGGTATCCCATATCTTAGGTACATAACAAGATCAATCACCATGAATTCCTAAAGCTGGACAAGAGTCACATCCCTTACAATTGATTTCCTTAATTAAGTGGTTATTATGTCATTGGTTTTTAATTTATCTTTAAATTTAAACAAAAAAAACTTTTTTGGGGGGAATTAAAAATAAATTAATATTAACATTAACAAAACAAAGGTTATTATTATTAACTCAAAAAGATCTTCATACAACTTTAAGGAATGACTTCATACAAATATCTTGGAATTAATCTTCATAACAAGCTTAATTACAATTATAACATTGAGTAAAAGATAAATGGAGGGTGGAAGGTTTATTATGGGATTGAAAACAATAGTAAATTGGTGGACTTTTTTTTTATAAGAAAAACTTCATTTTTAAGACTCTCGTCCGTCATGTTATCTTTTATGGATGTGAATTTTGTGGCTGCAGCATCTTTAGGGAATCATGTAGAAGGATAGAGCAAATCCAAAATCATTTTATAACTTCTAATCTCAAAATTAAAGGCAATATAGCATATCCTATCCTCCTCATAGATGTGATTCTCTCCCCATTAAGAGAATGGCTATAACTAGCTACCTAATGTACAAGAACAAGAAAAGCAACGAGGCAAGAGGCTTCCTAAGATTGTTTCAAACATGTGTGAAAATCACATATCGCTTAAGTGAGGTTGGCATATAGATGCCAAGTCTTTGTTGAATCACTTGGGAGTTGAGAAAGAGGCCACTACAAAATAATGATAATATTAGAAATAACATTACACTTAAACTTAAGGAAAATTTGTGGTGTGATAAATAATTAAAGGATAAGAC
>LPNX010261758.1:297251-314693 GCA_001517045.1 Pseudotsuga menziesii | reverse complement strand
ATTCCGTCTTTTCTTTAAAGTTTTTGTTTTGGGTTTAGGAAGTTTTCTTCTTACAAGTTTCTTTTAATCATATGAGTTACATGTTTTTATGACATTGTAAACGTAAGGCAGATAGTAAAAGCTTTCTTGTAAGATATTTTTATGGAGTTTGATTATTTACAGCTTTTTTATTTTTGATTTTTCGTATTGCATTTATATTGAACATTGGTAGACCAACTAATTTATTGAAAATTGATGTGCTAAATAGACAACGCATAAATTGTAAGGACGGACAAATTTATTTGACATTGATGTCTCAATGGACAACCATTAATGTCAACCTTAGTGATATATGGTCATCATATTCAAGATGTGGTTTCTTACAGGTTAGTCATAATCTCCAACCAACCCTCGAAATATTTGGACATATTTGACTTAGTGGTACTATATAGCCATTATATTATAGATATGGGCAGTTTTGGTGACATCACTTTTCATAAAAGCAGGTGTAAGGAACAACTCAATTAATTTTTATCCAATTTTTTCAAATTTAATTTGAAAAATTACAGTTTCACTTAGAACTTTAACATGTGTTTTTGGAATTTCAAAAAATAAGTAAATTAAGGTATAACTTTAATCCCTTTGAAATCAACATGGAACATGGAAGTCATTATTAATTGGTTTTATGTTATTGAGGTTATGATTAATGTTTGAAATAAGTAAATTAAGGTATAACTTTAATCCCTTTGAAATCAACATGGAACATGGATGTCATTATTAATTGGTTTTATGTTATTGAGGTTATGATTAATGTTTATGGGTACACATAATAATAATAATCATAATGGTGTTTAAAAAATATTAGCTACATGTGGTCTTAAAAGAAATAAAATATAAAAAAATATATTATAAAATTTAGAAATAAAATAAATCCATCATTATATTCTAATAGTTAATAGTTAAGTAAAATTGAATATAAAAATTAAATAAAAAACCAAATATTCAAAATTGTAATGGATAGAAATACATACATTTATTTCCCTTACCACACATAAATATACATTCAATATATATTTAAAAATTCTTAATTATAAATTTAATATAAATTTTGAAAATGAGTAATCATTTAAACTTTTATTTTGATAAAATAAATATTTAAATAAAGAATACTACTTTTAATCCTTTAATCACAAATAATATATAACATAATAATAATAATGAAATAATGAAACATCATATTATTACAATATTTTTAATATATATATTATTTTATTATGGTTGAAGAACAAAAAAATTTGAATTTTTAATATTTTTTTTTCTAAAATGTGATTTTTGATGTGTTTAAATCATTTTTTGAATACATAAATAGATTCAACATAGTGTTAAGATAATGCACATTGAACAACTATCATATGCTTTTAAATTAATGCTAATATATTTTAACTTTAAAATCACATTTTATATCATATTAAAAATTATGTAGTGTAGATATTGATTATTAATATAATTCGGATATCTTAACTATTTGAATTAATTATATATGTGTGTGTGTTTTAACAAAATCACAAATATATTAAGAAATTAGAATATTTAAAAATATATAATTTAGTTTTTTTATATATTTTTTTAAATTATTTTTATAAATTAAAGCAATATATTTTTATTAATCCCTGGATGCGGATGCCAAGACAATCAATAGTCGGCGCACAGTACCTTAGTTTGAGCACCTCCCGCATTGAAGTGTGCATGCAACTAGAACGTCTATCAATCCCAACACCTTGCCTTTTCGACCTTCTTCTCGCGTGCAGAAGGAGCAACCTGTCATTTCCAAGCACACGATGTAGGTTAATGACACCTTGTCCTCCTCTTGAGCTTTCATGGTGGAGCAGATGAATTCAATGTGAGCTAATAGTAGGATAGGGTTTGGTCAGGGTGGCAAGTTGAAGCACATGACCATGAATTATTGGTTCATTGTCTTTGTTGGGTTTGGCACTGCTCTCTTTCAGCCTGTGTCTTTCGTGTGATTCAAAGCCTCGTTTCAACTTCAAGGTGGCGCTCTTTCAATTTTTCTTGGCATTCCTCATCGGCCTGTCAGTCTGCAGGTTAGTGATCTTTTCATGGGTTACAACGATGTGGGAAGCTCCCACCATTCTGCTCTCTTTCTGTACATAGTTTGGCCCTCTCTACTGAGCCCTGGCCTCTGGTTGATCTACATGTCCAGGAAACGAGGAATACCTTGACTTGCCAGCACGAGCAAAGGGAAAGCCCAAAGAGGGTTTAGTCTGCAAACTGAAGAAGGGTATGGAAACCACATCACCAAACCAGTCCGCATCCTTATCGACAACTAGGAAGGAAGGGTCCTTAACCAGCAGCTCGCTTTTGGGCAGGTTGGTAGACAAACTAACCATTACTGGCTTGTTAAAAACATGCTGGGAAATCTCATGGAAGATATGCTCAGTAATTGGTCAGCATCTCATGATACTGTTCTTATTGTGAAAGAAAAAAATGATGGAAATGGACACTCAGCTCACAAGTCTGTACAACACATTTTCATGGAATTGCATGGAAGGTTGGCCTCGTGGATGGTGGTAGTGGGAGTGCAACTGGGAGCAGGTCACGGGATGCTAGCATAGTTCCGGCTCCACAGGCCCCTCCTTTCCTCATTCCTTCGACCATGGAGCCTCTATTCAAACGGATGAATGAAGTTGATGGCCAAAACACTGAGCTGCCACAAACTGCTTTGGATACTACTACCAACATGACTATCATTTCACAAGAAGAAGGATGGAGATGCCCCATCATTGAGGAAACCCCCCCCTCTTGAAGTATGCTCAAACTGTCTACAGAAACGAAGTGTCGTTTCAGGTTTTTTTGTCATCGTTGTCTGCTTTGGTTATCTCTTTGTTTACTTTTGAAAATAAACTCTGTAATTATGTCAAAAACTGGCTACTATGATAGTCCCACAGTCTTGAACATTTTGAGTACTTTTTTCTTAGAAGACCCTGCATTTTTGAGAGGCTTGGGTGGTGGCTTCACCACCTAAGACCTCCTCTGACCGGGGTTTTTTTGTACACCTTGTTTTAGTAAATTAATAGTATTTTGCAGCATTACAAAAAAAAATTATTAATAAAAAAAATTATAAATTAAAAAAAAAATATAATATCAAAGAACTAACGTTTTATTAATATTTTACATAGTTTAATTTTTAAATTATTTATTAACTTCTCATTGGTATTTTACATATTCTAATTTTAAAATTATTTATTAACTTTCTATTGATATTTTACATAGTCTAAATATATCATCTTGTTTTCCCATGATGATAATGATGATGATGATTAACGTCTACTCAAACCAACTTTGGTCTATCGAACCTTAAGAAGGATAATACTTGATTTACTTTAAAATCTTGTTACTGTGCTCAAAAAGATTGCGAAGAAGCTTTCCAACCTCACTATAGTTTTGGAAAGTTAAGAGGTTATAAAGGTTTGTATTGTAGCAAATACTATGAAACTTAGATCTAATGTGGGTGTAAGCAAGACACTCTAAGAGAAAGTGATTTTCGAGCTCAACGCTCATAGAATCACAGAGATGGAAAACCCCTCTACCCATGGAGTTTTAGGAATAGACCAACTCCATGTTTTGCTATGTATTTCATGAGAGTTCTTTCTAACCTTGCCCATATTAATTTTCTTCTATGATATAGTTACTACCGAGAGATACTTTTGATCTTCCAAGATAGGATTAATGACCTCCTTATACTATGTTAATTTTCTTTTAACCGCTAAATTTTCTTCACATCATAATTTCTCTTTAAAATTAGAAGTAATAATATTTTTAACATTATCACTGTTCAAAAAAATGTCATTTTCACTGATTCTGCAATGGTTTAACCAAGCCATGGTATCTTTACACAAACATCGCTTGAGGCATAGTTGGCTTTGACTTAAAATTAAAGAAAATTTTTAAAGTCTCTCGTTTCCCATGTTATTTATCTTATGCTTGTACATCAAGTACCTAGTCATAGAAATGCTCCTAATAGGAGAAAGACCCGCTTCTATGAGGAGAATAAGATAAGGCGTATTACTTTTAATTTTGAGCTTATCAGTTATAAACCTTTTCTGGATTTGCTCAATTTTCCTCCAAGATTCTCTAGAAATGTTGCACCCCCATACTTCCCAACCATACAAGATAACAAGGATGACAAGAGTTTCAAAGGGGGGCTTATTTTTATCCTCCGTGACCAAATTAGCTGATTTACAGTTATTTTCAAGACCAAAAAACTATTTCCACCCTCCATTAATCATTTTCTCAATGTTATAGTTCCAATTGAACTTGTGTTGAATATCAATTCCGAGATTCTTGTAAGAAGTCACTTTCTTTAGATTTCTATTATCATAAATAAAATTTGCATAGGTGTATTTCTTAGATTTTATAATCATGATTTTTTTCTTGTTCGTGTTAATAGTGATACCCATGTTAGAGCAAAAATATCTAAGAATTATTAATTGCTTATCGAGATTAGAAGGAGATCTTTCCATAAGAACAATATCATCAACATAAAGCATGAGGATGATAAATATCCCAACTAATATTGTACTGACACAACCTTCTTCTTCTAAACACTTTTCTAACTTATAAATGTAAATGCCAAAAAGGGTAGGGGAGAGGGGGAAACCTTGTTTAACTCCAATATTACAATTTATATATGTTGTCCACCCCTCATTATTCTTAAACTTGGAAATGACCTTTTTGTATAACCTTAGTGTAGAAACTCTCAACTAAAGAGGAATCTTAATCTCATCTAGCCTATTCCACATGTTATTTCTAGGTACTTTATCAAAAGCTTTTCTAAAATCCACAAAGGAACAAAATAGGTCAGGCTTATTATTATGACATTTCTCTGAAATGATCCTAAGTGTAACAAGGTGGTTCGTGGATGAATGATTCCTTCTAAAACCTATTTCTCCTTTAGCCCGCTTTCTTCCATTTTTATCCATTCATTGATCTTCTTTTCTAAGATAATATCATGTAACATATCTAAGAGAGGGATAATCAAAATAGTCTGATAATTAGGGGGTTCATTTTTATCACCACTTTTGAAAATAGGAATAATGAGGCATTGAGTCCAAGGTGTAGGAAACCCTTTCTTGACTGATAGATTAAAGAGTTTGTGGATGTGCGGGATGAGAACATGCCCAACAATTTTTAATATTATCGCTTAGTAGCCTTTGATGTCTTTGGATTTTCCATTTGCTAAGCGCTTAACCTTGAAATCTATGTCTTCTAATGAGAAAACTTATTTCATTGTAAGAAGGGATTGAATGTTATCTCTAATATCCGAGGATTCATAAAGTGTTTTAAGATAGGAATTTTAATCCTTTAAAGCAATTTTATTGTCTTCTTTTGTTTTGCGAGTTAGAGTTTGCCTTCAAAATTTCTTAGGAGTTACGTTGGTGAGGTGTAGGATATTTTCTTTCCTTTTACTTAGATAATGTATTTTTTTCTTTTAATTAAGGCTTTGTAGTCATTTATCTTGTCCATTTTTATCAAATCTGTAGTAGCTTGCTTACTTTATTTTGTCGCATATTTACACTCTTGATCACACCAAGTGTTGGTTCTATTATTGCTCGTTTTAGTTGAGACTTCAATAGAGAACTTTTTAATGGATGATGAGAGGGTTGTAGAAAAATTATGCTAGATAAAGGAACGAGTTCATATTTTAGATCATGGAGAAAAATTTGAGCTTTATTTTTATGGAAGATTTGGTGTTTCTGGAAATGATAGTTTTCCTCCTTGGGATTGCTATGCATGGCAATATTGAGAGTTATAATAAAAGGTCTATGATCAAAGTCAGGCTCATGGTCATTGAAGATGTTGAAATCTATTAATTTGTTGTATATAGGGGTATCAGATATAACATAATCTACCACACTACTTCCAAGCCCATGGGTACAAGTCATATCGCTAGATTTTGGCCATTTTGTGAGACCGTTGCAAATGATAAGATCGTGAGCACCACAAAATTTGACCAGCTAAGACTCGAATAAATTTTCACCTAGATCTTCAGAACTTCTTTTGTACACGTTATCTAGCTCAAGGTCGTCCTCTAACCAAAGAGGATTAGGGTTGGAATTGTCACATGCCCCAATTTGCAAAAAAATTTAATGTTATTGAAGAACATTATGTTATATTTTGTGCTAAGATTGTAATTTCAGGTGACAGAAGGTCTTAAGGATACATCCTTCACCCAGTACTCTACCAGGAGGACCAGGAAATAGGCTCGAGGGTCCTGAGGAAGTGCAAACTAAGCTTTCTCCAGGAGTTGGTTAGGAGGAACAGCCTCCTTAAGTTGTTGTCACCTCATAATTTGACATGTTTTTATTTGTTCAGGTTATTTATAATTTATTTAATTTATTTACAGTTTCAACAAATTTTTACTAGTTTTTCAAAGATATGCATGTGGTCGTTTTGTTAGGGTTTATGCAGAAAAGTGCATGGTTTATTGATAAATTAGTGATTTGTAGATTATGTTTAAAACAATAGTGTTATTGCTAAATGAAAAGTGAATAGAAATAAATTACCACACTGTATTTTTCCACCCCTTGTATAGGCAATACTCTAGTACAGCTGGTTTATTAAGTAGATGTGATGATTTATTTATCAACTCTGAATGAAAAATGAAAATTATTACTTTTATAGTTTGTATGTGATTCATTACAGAAATTAGTAGTAATTTCTCTATCTACTGTAAATATATGTATTATCTAATACAGAAAAAAGAACAGAATACATATTCATTATTAGTAGTCATACTAATGACAGAACTATTATTAATTTTAATATTTATTCTAAACATAATAGATAAAGTTAAATAACTAAACATAGGATGAGTAAAATAAAATATTACTTAGGGTTTTAACCTAGCTATTACTACTTAGGTCTTAAAATAAATTATTTTAAGTACTTTTATGCATTATGTACTGGAAACAAATGTTTCATTGTAAACCTCAAAGAATTTACCTAGGGTTTACGAAAGATAGGTTTTATCTTTTCTTACAAACTTGCATAATCTTACTTTTAATACAAAATTTAACAGGTGTAAAATTACTGAAAGTAAAATAGAAAAACAAAACCAAATTTATTCTTGTAAATTCTATCTTATTATAGAACTGTAGGGTATTCAAAATAATAACCCTTCTGAGTAAAAACAGAGTACCAAATTTACTGAATAACACTGTAAAAGTTCCAATAATATAATTACTCCAAAACATTTAAATTTCACGATAACATAAAAATTAAATAACACTTTTAATAATTTAACTAACAGACAAAATAGAAACTTAGCGTAATGGCTCATAGGCCTTTTATAAATTTTAGTCAAGGCTTAAATCCTGTACAAAAACAAATCCTACAATTTCTTTTAAAAATAGAAAACAATAAACCAAAAATTTATAGTTACTAATAACCCTTGTCTATTTACAAGTTTCGACTAAGCGAACAGTCTTTTCTTTTCATTAAAAACCACTGAAAAACCTTAAGTAAACAGGTAGAGGTCGAGTAACATTGTCACGACTAAGAGTTGAGTTTTTATTAAAGGTTTAAGCAAAAGGATTACATCGTCCAAGCCATAAAGAATCTGTCAAGTAAACTCCAGGTAACAGCTGCAGTAGCCTTCAGCATTCTTGCACTTAATACCCTTTAGGGTTTTAATATAAAACAAAATAACAAGAAGTAATTTAATAGTAAAACCCAAGCTGATTCCTTAACTAGCAGTGAAATATCCTCATCTTCCAACCACCATTACTCTTTGCAGGAGAAAAACCCTCAATGTAATCTGGGGCTTACCAGGGTCTTGCGAGGGCGAAGACTGGAGAGTTGAGTAGTAGCTAGCACTTCAATTTGGGAAAGAAACATGTGCATAAGAACTAAGTATTTACTTATAGCCTTAACTTGAAATCGTATTTTAATTAAAAATCTACTGTAAAACAAAACTCTGTATGAGTAGTTACCTGGCAGCATTCTCGTTGAGAGAAATTGTGAAGACAAGAGACAGCTCAATGGCACATTAAAGGGTAAAAACCAAAAGCTAAGAAGACGTTGTGTGCAGCTGAAGAATTTAAGCCACAAGTCCAAGGAAACCAAATCGTAGCATCTTTGTTCAAAGGTAGTTTACAGTTCGGAGGTGTTGCAGAGACATGGCGGCCATGAGCTCACAGCTCGGCCGCACCAGTCAAAGAAAGACCTCTCTTTACGAAATGAACGGTAGGGTTTTCTATTATAAGTCAACCCATCTCATGGATAAACCATCTCCACATGTCCTGAAGAACTATTTCATCTTTGTGGGTGCAAGTCAATAGTTGATTGCGCAGTTCCAATCTACATATAAATAATTGCATATAAAATTAATAATCTTTAAGCAATGTAAATGTTTTGACTTCCTTAATATATTTTAATCCTTGGGTTGTAATGGTACTCAGTTTGTAAACCATAGTATAATGGTATATAATGTTTATTTTTCTTATTGTTTATAGAATAAAATAGGATAGAGTTATTTTGGCAATGTTTGTAAAACATAGGGAGATGATATCCCCTTAACCCAAAACTTACATCAAGGAGGACATTTTAATAACTTCTTGAGGGGGGGGTCCTTTGATTTTGTACACAAAGTTAATAATAAGATCTCAATCAACAACGTTATCTCAAGTTTTCTACTAAACATCCTTGTGTAAAGATGTAATTTATAATTTAATGGGTACACCAGTAATTGAATTGAATATACAAATAGAAGGAATTCAAGCTAAAAACTATAACAGTAGAAGAAGAATTCTTCCAACCAGGACCAAGACTCTTAATGCATTATGTAATTGGGGGTGCTAGTAAATGCAGTCCATAGACCTATATTAGAATCTTAGTGTAATTCTATCATCCTAATAATGAGTAAATAGATAGAAGTAAAAGTGGTTTGGGTTATTTATTGAGAAAAACATTGTTTATAAAACCCTAGAACAAGGGTAAATGTGATAGACACCAAACGTTGTTGAATGATCTAAGCATCAAGATGTGAACTTTATTTCTTCTATTTAACTCTAGATTACAATTACTGTAGCAGGAATACAAGTATTCATTAGAGTTTAATCTTAATCATCCAGATGATTTGAAGTCATCTTGATAGTATTTTGGTCATACAATTTAACCCATGGACATGTGGTTTGTTTTAAACATCATTACGGATTTTAGACAACAAAATTTGAGATCAACATTACCTCTTATGGAGACAAGCTGCATTTAAAAATTCTAAGTCTAGCATCATAAACATGCTAGAGAAGTATCTTCTTGACTTGAATATAAATATTATTTTTATTGGAACATATGCTTACATGTTAAACCTGTAAGGAACCGTCAGTCCCATTGTGTTAACTTAAAGCTAAGTAAGCCCCAATCACACATAAGAAACTTTCCCTACTTGACAAAAGAAATCAACAGTATATCTAGCATCAGAAAAATACAAGTTTATTTTCTACTTTTGGAAGAATTACAACTGCTAAGTCAAAAACAACACCAACACAGCTTTTAAGGATAATCCTATAGATTATACAAAATCTTATAAAGAAGTAACTCTTTGTTTCTCTTACAAACTGTTTTATTATCTGCTAACCGTTAGTGGTAATTTAGCGGTGACATTAGACATTTTATGTCACATGAAAAATTTTAAATTTTTACGATTTTTTTTAGTTATTACATGTGGTATCAGAGCACAAGGTTCAGACACTAGGCCTGAATGTGGCTCAACTTGCATATGTGGAACAATAAATTTACCCAAACATACTGATGTTATTTTGCTTTGAATGATATTCCCAGAGAATTTTGTTTTCTGAGTTAATCATAGGTATGGATAGATTGGAAGAATATGCGGATGAGGAGTCTCCTTACAATGAATGAAATAATTTTAAAAAAGAACCTATACAAGAAGAGATAACTAATAATTCTTCCAAACTACTACAAATAGTTAAGGAACTAAAAATAGAGATGGAATCTATTAAGAAAGAAAATGAGAAGATTTTGAGAGCTCAAGAGGAGCTAAATCAAAGTTTAATGGAAAGATTTCATACTGAGGGAAAAGATAAAAGAGCTGAGTCTGAAGATATGGGTAATCAACAAAAAGATAAAAAGACTAAACAAGTTAAAAACAAAAGTAGCTCATCTTCTGAAGTATATGGTGATTCACATAAACAAAACTTCCATTATAGCAGTGACAGTAGTAAATGTAATCACCATACTAGGAAGAGAAAGTTTAAACCTTACGAAGAAATCTCTGGGGAATTCAAGAAGATCAAGCCACCAACCTTTAATGGAGAAACTGAAAAAGGGGAAGAAGCAAAATCCTAGCTGTCCGGGATGAAGAAATACTTTCAAATTTATAACTACTCTAATCAATTGAAGGCCAGGATGGCTATTTATAATTTTATGGGAAAAGCAGATATATGGTGGTAGGACTTAAAAAGAGTAAAAGGCATAAGGGAGAAAAATATAAATTGGAGTACATTTAAGAAATATTTCAAGAAGAAATTTTTATCTGAACAGTATTATGAAGAAAAGGCTAAGGAATTTTACGAGCTAAAATTGGGAACAATGAATATGAAAGAACTAAATAGTAAATTTCTAAGTCTACTCAGATATGTGTCGTATATTGTGGATGAGAAACCTAAGATGTTTACCTTATCATATAAAGAACAGAATTGAGTATGATAATCGAAAAACTTTAGAAGAAGCAATGAGAAAAGTGAATTTTTGTTATGAACAGAATCGTAAAAATGAAAGTATGATCAACTGGAAGGAAAAAAGGAATAATAACTTTGAACAGAAAAAGAAAGATTTTGTGCCTAATCAAAATTTTAAGAATAGTAACACCAGAAATTTTCCTAGTAAAAATTTCCAAGGGAACAAAATTAATTCACAAACCAATCCAAATAATCAAAGGAATAAAGAATCTGATAACAACCACAGTAACTATACAAAGAATTTTTAACGAAAGGAAAAAATAAAGTATTGGGAATGTAATGGTCCGCATTATGCATCAATTTGCCTCAATCGGAAGAAGATTGTTAGCAACATACACACAATACAGGAGGAGATGATTATTGGTGATATAGCGAGGACAATGCCCAGGATCAATGGAACATTAAAGAACCAGCAAGCAGATTATCAAACTTCCATGGTGGAAGTGGAAGGTAAGATAAATAAAATACCTATATCTATTTTAATTGATCCAAGAGCTAGTTTAAGCTATATTTCTCCTAGTTCAGTAGAAAAGTGTAAGCTTTCAATTGAAAAGTTTGCAAGATCTTGGCTAGTTCATCTAGCTACTGGTGCAAAGAGAAAAGTAATTAGCTTTGTTAAGAATTGTGCAGTAACTATGGATCGGTTTGAAACCTATGTTAAGCTCAATGTGTTACCTTTAGGTTCATATGATATGTTAATTGGTATGGATTGGTTAGAACAACATAGGGTGGTCCTGAATTAATTTGATAAAACCTTTACTTGTATTAATAGTGATGGAGAGTTAATAAATATAAAAGGTATCCCTAGGAAAACAACCATAAGGTAGATTCCTACTTTGCGGCTTAAGAGAGCTGTTCGAAAGGGTTGTAAAGCCATTGCCGTAACTGTTACTAATGAAGAAAATACTAATAACAAAGATAAATTAAAATAGGAGGATATTTCGATTCTAAGGGAATATCAAGATATATTTCTGGAAGAAATTTTGGGACTGCCTCCGAAACGGGAATTAGATTTTACTATTGAGCTGGTACCTGGTGCAATTCCTAGCTCAAAAGCCCCTTATCGGATGAATATACTGGAATTAAATGAACTTGAGTCGCAGTTAAAAGAACTCATTGATAAGAATTACATTAGACCCAGTGTGTCTCCCTTGGGGGCACCTGTCATCTTTGTTAAGAAGAAGGATGGAACTTTACAACTATGTATAGATTACCATCAACTAAATAAAATGACTATCAAGAACAGATACCCGTTACCTCGCATAGATGATCTGTTTGATCAGCGATGTAGAGCCACGGTGTTTTCAAAGATTGATTTACAATTTGGATACCACCAGGTTCGAATCAAGGATGAAGACATCTTTAAAACAACTTTTAGGACTCGATATGGACATTACGAGTTTGTCGTTATGCCATTTGAGCTAACTAATGCCCCAACTATTTTTATGTGTCTGATGAATAATGTAATGCACAAATATCTGGATAAATTTGTGGTCATATTTATTGATGACATCTTAATTTACTCAAAGGCTAAAGAGGAACATAAAGAACACTTAAAAATTATCTTACAAGAGTTACAAGAACATCAAAGTTTTTACAAAATTTAGTAAATGTGACTTCTTTAAAGATAAAATCCAGTATTTGGGTCATGTTGTGACTAAAGAAGGAATTTATGTTGACCCCAAAAAGATAAAGGAAATTGAATATTGGACAATCCCAAAAGACGTAACTGACATCCGATCATTCATGGGGATTAATGGTTATTATCGGAGATTCATCGAAGGGTTTTCAAGAATTGAAAATCCTAGAACCTCTTTGCAAAAAAAGGGGAAGAAATTCGATTGGAATCAGAAGTGTGAAGACAGTTTTAAAAAGTTAAAAACATTATTAACCATCACACCAATTCTAAGAATTGCTGACCCTAATAAATATTTTATAGTATGTACAGATGCATGCAATGACGGTTTAGGTGGAGTATTAACTCAGGAAGGACACCTCATTGCTTATGAGTCTAGGAAGCTGAAGGTTCATGAGAAAAATTATGCGACCTATGAGTTAGAATTAGCTGTTGTCATACATGCCTTAAAAATGTGGCGTCATCATTTAATAGGAAGGAAGTTTATACTAATGACAGATAATAAAGGATTGAAATATCTGTTGGATCAACCTAACTTGAATGCTAAGCAAGCTAGGTGGCTAGGTTTTCTTAGTGAATATGATTTTGAAATTCAACATATTAAAGGAAAGGAGAACAAGGTTGCTAATGCATTAAGTAGAAATGCAAAGTTGAATTTTACAGCAGCCATCAGCACTTATAAGACAGACTTGGAAGAACAGCTAGAAGATGGAATAGAACAAGATGAAAATTATCGAAAATTACAAGCAAAGGTAAGAGAAAATTTAATAGAAATTCAAAGTACAAGGTACATCTTGAATGAAAAAGGATTATTATTGTATAAAGATAGGTTATACGTATCTAATGTACCTACGATTAAGCTGTTAATTTTAAACGAAATTCATAAAACTCCTCATTTAAGGCATCCGGGTTATCAAAAAACCATAACCATGCTAAGAAAGAATTATTTCTGACCAAACATGAAAAATGAATTGGCAGAATACATTGCTAGGTGCTTTGAATGTCAGCAAGTTAAAACTGAACATCAGCATCCAGCTGGGCTACTTCATCCATTGCCTATTCCTAGTTGGAAATGGGAGATAATTAGCCTTGATTTTATCATGGGACTACCTAGAAATCAGAACTTAAATGACTCAATAATGGTAGTTGTTGATAAATTGAGTAAAGTATCCCATTTTATACCTATAAAAATTACTTATAAAGCTGCAAATATTGCTGATATTTTCTTAAAACAAATTTTTCGGTTGCATGGAATACCGAAGTTGATAATTTCAAACCGAGACCCTAATTTTACCTAACCCTAATTTTACAGGTAATTTTTGGAAATATTTGTTTAAAGGGTTAAATACTATGTTAAACTTTAGTACCTCTTTCCATCCTCAAACTGATGGACAAACTGAAAGAGTAAATCAAGTATTGGAGGATCTACTTAGAATGTATGTAAAGGAGCAGCCAGGTAAATGGGAAGATTATATACACTTGGTAGAATTTGCTTACAATAATCATTATCAAGCTTCAGCTACATATAGTCCTTTTGAAATTCTGTATGGAAGGAAATGCAATACTCCCATCTCTTGGAGTAATCCAGTGGATAGGTTAGTATTAGGACCTGAATTATTAAAAGAGATGGAGTTAATTGTAAAAAATGTACAATGTAATTTGAAAATTATGAAATATCGACAGAAAAGCCAAGCAGACCTTAAACAAACTCCCAAAGGAGTTCTAGGTAGGTGAACATGTTTTTATCAAGGTGAGACCTAAAAAGAGTTCTCCAAGGTTAGGTAGCTATGCTAAGCTAGCACCCCGTTATTGTGGTCCTTTTGAAATACTGTCCAGGATAGGATAGTAGCATATCAGTTAGCTCTACCACCATATCTAAGAGTTCACAATGTTTTTCATATTTCTGTATTAAAAAAATATGTACATGATGCTACTCATATTATTAATTGGAATGATGTGCAGGTGGAACCCAAAGGAGATTTTTTGGTGGAAGCGGATTGTATCCTCAAAAGGAGGGAGATCTCACTTCGGAATCACACCATTGGTCAAGTGAAGGTGCAATGGAAGCACCTTAGTCCAGAAGAAGCCACCTAGGAATTGGAAAGTCATATGTGGGATGCATATCCAATTCTATTTCAAGCGAACTCTGAGGATGAGGAATAAATAACATCGAGGACGATGTTATAAATTAAGGGGGTGTGTATGTCACATGCCCCAATTTGCAAAACAATTTAATGTTATTAACGAACATTATGTTATATTTTATGCTAAGTTTGTAATTGATGACCATGTGGGGTCAAGGATAATTAATGTATTTCGGAATATTTTATTAATAAATAAATAAATGATGAGACAACAGCTTAGGGAAGCTGTTAAAAGAGTGTTAACTGGTCACTTGGTGGAGGAGACTAGGTGGAGAGTATACTGACAAGTGGTAGCATCCTCAAACTACTTCTAACTGTTGCAGGTGGCAAATTCCCTATATTTGTGGTCATGATTCCCCAAGAAAGTGGAATTGGAGCAGGTGGTTCATTGAGTAAAAACTGACCCAGAAGACCTAGGAATTATTATAAAACCTCCCATTGAAGACAACTAAGGCTGCTCATTCTGGAATTGTGATCATTCAGGGGAATGAAGTGCACATGAGAAATTCGATGGAGGGGACTTATTGAAGTGATTTTGAGGGGCTAATTGCTAAGAACTGAACTTATGCAACTGTTAGGCTGAATTTCTTACTGTTGTAAAAAGAATTGAATTACTATTGTAATTGGACCAGTCAGGTGACAAAAGGTCTTAAGGATACATTCTTCACCCAGTACTCTACCAAGAGGACCAAGAAACAGGCTCGGGGGTCCTGAGGAAGTGCAGAATAAGCTTTCTTCAGGAGTTGGTTGGGAAGAACAACCTCCTTAAGCTATTGTCACCTCATCATTTGACAGGTTTTTATTTGTTTAGGTTATTTATAATTTATTTAATTTATTTACAGTTTCAGCAAATGTTTACTAGTTTTTCAAATATATGCATGTGCTTGTTTTGTTAGGGTTTATGCAGAAAAGAGCATGGTTTATTGATAAATTAGTGATTTGTAGATTATGTTTAAAATAGTAGTGTTATTGCTAAATGAAAAGTGAATAGAAATAAATTACCACACTGGATTTTTCCACGCCTTGTATAGGAAGTAATCTAGTAGAGTTGGTTGATTAAGTAGATGTGATGATTTATTTATCAACTTTGAATGAAAAATGAAAATGATTACTTTTATAGTTTGTATGTGATTCATTACAGACATTAGCAGTAATTGCTCTATCTACTGTAAGTATCTGTATTATCTAATACAGAAAAATAATAGAATATATATTGATTATTAGTAGTCATAATAATCACATAACTATTATTAATCTTAATATTTATTCTAAATATAATAGATAAAGTTAAATAAATAAACATAGGATGAGTAAAATAAAATATTACTTAGGGTTTTAACCTAGCTATTACTACTTAGGTCTTAAAATAAATTATTCTAAACTTACTTTTATGCATTTTATACTGGAAACAAATGTTTCATTGTAAACCTCAAAGAATTGACCTAGGGTTTACGAAAGACAGGTTTTATCTTTGCTTACAAACTTGCATAATCTTACTTTTAATAAAAAAGTTAATAGTTGTAAAATTACTGAAAGTAAAATAGAAAAACAAAACCAAATTTATTCCTGTAAATTCTATCTTATTACAGAACTACAGGGTATTCAAAATAATAACCCTTCTGAGTAAAAACACAGAGTACCAAATTTACTCAATAACACTGTAAAAGTTCCAATAATATAATTATTGCAAAACATTTAAATTTTAAGATAACATAAAAATTAAATAACAATGTTAATAATTTAATTAAAAGACAAAATAGAGAGTAGCATAATGGCCCATAGGCCGTTTATAAATTTTAGTCGAGGCTTAAAGCCTGTACAAAAACAAATCCTACAATTTCTTTTAAAAACAGAAAACGGTAAACCAAAAATTTATAGTTACTAATAACCCTTGTCTGTTTACAAGTTCCGAATGAGTGAATAGTCTTTTCTTTTCATTAAAAACCACTGAAAAACCTTAAGTAACCAGGTATAGGTCGAGTAACATTGTCACGGCTAAGAGTTGAGTTTTTATTAAAGGTTTAAGCAAAAGGATTACATCATCCAAGCCGTAAAGACTCTGTCAAGTAAACTCCTGGTAATAGCTGCAGTAGCCTTCAACATTCTTGCACTTAATACCCTTTAGGGTTTTAATATAAAACAAAATAACAAGAAGTAATTTCATAGTAAAACCCAAGTTGATTCCTTAACCGGCAGTGAAATATCCTCATCTTCCAACCACCATTACTCTTTGCAGGTAAAAAACCCTCAGTGTAATCCTAGGCTTACCAGGGTCTTGCGAGTCCGAAGACTGGAGAGTTGAGTTAGCAGCTAGAACTTCAATTTGGGAAAGAAACCTGTGCATAAGAACTAAGTATTTAGTTACAGCCTTGACTTGAAATCATATTTTAATTAAAAACCTACTGTAAAATAAAACTCTGTATGAGTAGTTACCTGGTAGCGCTCTCATTGAGAGATATAGTGAAGATAAGAGACAACTCAATGACACATCAAAGGGTAAATACCAGAAGCTAAGAAGATGCCATGTGCAGCTGAAGACTTTAAGCCACAAGTCCAAGGAAACCAACTAGCATCATCTTTGTTCAAAGGCAATTTATAGTTCAGAGGTGTTGCAGAGACATGGCGGCCACGAGCTCACAGCTCGGCCTCACCAGTCAAAGAATGACCTCTCTTTACGAAGTGAAGGGTAGGGTTTTCTATTATAATTCAACCCGTCTCATGGATAAACCATCTCCATGTGTCCTCAAGAATTATTTCCTCTTCGTGGGTGCAAGTCAATAGTTGATTGCACAGTTCCAATCTACATATAAATCATTGCATATAAAATTAATAATCTTTAAGCAATGTAAATTTTTTGATTGCCTTAATACAATTTAATCCTTGGGTTGTAACGGTACTCAGT
>LPNX010261758.1:258876-296966 GCA_001517045.1 Pseudotsuga menziesii | reverse complement strand
CCAAACGTTGTTGAATTATCTAAGCATCAAGATGTGAACTTTATTTCTTCTATTTAACTCTAGATTACAATTACTGTAGCAGGAATACAAGTACTCATTAGAATTTAATATTAATCATCCAGATGATTTGATGTCATCTTGATAGTATTTGATCATGCAATTTAACCCATGCACATGTGGTTTGTTTTAAACATCATTATGGAGTTTAGACAGCAAAATTTAAGATTAACATTACCTCTTATGGAGATAAGCTGCATTTAAACATTCTAAGTCTAGCATCATAAACATGCTAGAGAAGTATCTTCTTGACTTGAATATAAATATTATTTTTAGTGGAACATACACTTACATGTTAAACCTGTAAGGAACCATCGGTCCCACTCTGTTAGCTTAAAGCTTGTTGAAATATTGTAACTTCGAAGAATATTCTATATGTATCTTTTGTGGTCCCCGATGGTCCTACCGGGAGAACCACTTATATTATCTTGTACCCCGATGCTTCTAATCGGAAGAACTAATAAGAGTCATGAGGTTGTACCCTCTAATTGTAAACGTGGGTCATTAGCACCCCAGTGTGGTTACTTGAGCCTACATGTGTAACTCGAGCCTACATGATTAACTCAAGCCTACATGTCAGATGAGTTAATTGAAGTGAATGGATGAATATAAATAGAGGTGTAGCTATCCTCATTTGAGCACACACTCTCACTTGTGTATCGCATTAGTGGAGAAGAGAAGAGTAGCTAGAGAAGGAGGAGGATCAGGCTTTGATCTCCTTGTTGGTTTTACCTTTTATCTTTTTGGAGCATCTATATCGAGGAAGATTTTGTTGGGTTTTTCCCTTTAGGGTTTTCCCAGGATAAATATTTGTGTTCCTTTTGTATGGTTGTGCTTTTCTATCTTTCAGTGATCCTGCTTATATGCTTTTGTTATGAAAATGAAACGAAATACTAATGATCTAGCTTAGCATATGAAAATTTAACATGGTATCAGAGCCACCCTGAAAGAAGACATTCTGCAACTATAGAAGCTAGGGATTTTTAATTTTTGGGTCTCTATCCACAATCTATCAGCAAAATAAGGCTAGACTGACTCTCCATTGAAAGGCGCATCTTTCTGTCGAAGCGGAATTCGATTCCTAGCATTTTCAGTTTCGGTGCGGAAAATTAGGGCTTTCTACAGAAAAGGAATTTTTGAGTGAGCCTAGCATAGGATTGTTATCCTCATAAAAATATAAGTTTAGAGACCTATATCAAGAAATTTGGTTGGGTGAAACTCCGGGAAATTCAAACCCTAGTTTGACCCCGAGCTAGAAAAACCCTAAATACTAAAACTGCTAAGTTTTGGTACATTCACTATATCCTGATATTGGCGAAGGATCAGGAGCTGAAAATTTTAGAGGACAAATATAAAATCCTTATATACACTTTGTCCAAAATGCAGCCTCATATTCACTATATTTCGATAGATATGATTCCTCCAAGTTAGGGTTCCAGCCTCTTCCAGAATTCATCCCTAAACAGGACACCTGCGCAGAATTGCTGTAGCTTGGGCTACAAAGATCCAAATGGAATTCCTGAAGATGTTACAAAAAAATAATGTACTGTAATTTTTTTGGTCCAAAGTGAAGAACCAGAAGATGAAACAGTGACACGTGGCAGGCCATACAACTTCACTATTCTGAACAGTCCTGTAACAGGTCACCTTGGGAAAAGGATCATAAATCCAAATTGGTGAAATGTTTTTTGATGAAACCTATGGTTTTGGATCAGGGACATGTGATATTACCTCAGTGAAAAATTTTAGACATATAGGAACATCCATTTAGGAGATATCACAAAAATAGTGACAAGCATTTCTGCAGAAGAAATTGAAAAACTAGGGCTTCTTATTCCGGGAGCTTCCCTCTACTGTTTTCAGAAAAGGAGTACGTTGGACAGCTCCATTTGAAGAGATCTATATTTATATACAATTAGATCTGAAATATTCCAAGTTTTTAAAATTAGGGTTTCTCTGACAAACCCTAGATCAGCCAGCTCTGGAAGCAGGACAGACACCTCAAATCGGTAAGATCTAATCTTTTGCTATTTGCATTTGAGGTTATCACTTCAAAGTGATCTATCACATCAGCTTGATGATAATATTGATGAAGTTGACACCTTCCAATAATGGAAGTATTTGATCTCTTTGAAAAAAATGAATTGGACACCTACATGAGTAGAGGGGTTATAGTTCTAAGGCTCAAAGCCTTACACCAGAAGAACTTGGTCAAGGCCAAGAAGATCATTACCGATTCAGTCACAGATCAACTTGTACCACAAGTGTCTTCCCTAAAGACACCGAAAGAGATGTTTGATTCCTTGACCAAGCTAATTGAAGGAAAGAACATACATCGGAAGATGACCTTAAGAAACAAATTGAAGAGGTAAAAGAAGAGGTGAAGAATGCAGAAGTGGTGATAGCCACCTTGAATGACCTCCCAGGATCGTGGGATTCATTCATGCGAAGAATGTATGCCAGAAGGAAGTGATTACTTTCAGCTTGACTCATAAGAAGAGAAGAAGAAGATGGGAGCAATTGAATATCAATCTCTCACCACTCAAAGAAGATCCCTCATGCGATGAGGAATATGAAGAACTAAACAACCTCTTATTCATATTATCATTTGGATAAGAAATGATGATTTCATGAATGGAGAATATGATAAAGCAGAATGATCAAGATGGAGTCTACCCATGAAACAAATAAAATATAAGTATTCAATTGTCATTTCATGATATTGTTTTGTTATACATTTGATTATATTCAGTTGATGTGTTATGCATGATAGATTGTTTGCATTAATGACTGTATACTACTAATATGCATGTGATGACAATTCAAGATTCACTCCAATAAAATCTGAAGCTCCTAGGGTCAGAGACACCATGATGGAAGAAAAAGCTTTAGAGAGCAGTAGATCCACCTCGAAGGATGAAGAACACCATGGGTATGAAAGATAACTCAAGATGAATAAAAGAATGCTATGAAAGAAGCTATGATCAAAGAATAATAGTTGATCATGGGGAATGATGTATATGATATGATTTCGAGACATAAAGGGAAGTACGTAGTATCCTCCATATGGATCTACAAGAACAAGTATACAAAGCAAGGTTCGTGATTTGCCTCAGAAAGAATAGACTATGACATGACATACTCTATTGACCAGTATATATCAAGCATAGAACCACCTATACAGAATGTAGAGGGAAGATGATACTCCACTTCAGGGGGAGTGACTACAAAATATATCTGAGTTCGACATGGTATGACATGATGGATAGCTTCATGATGGATTGAGACTTTACCAAGGGTAAAGTGGGTTCCAACCTTCAAAGTTGAATGCAGAATACTAGGATATGTTGATGATTTGACAAGATGAACTCATGGAAGATGTTATGATGAAAGAATACTAGAATGATGTTTGGGATATAGTACTCAAACCAAAAAGCAAGAATGTGGTATCTTACAAATGGATTTGCAAGATAAAATATGTCGTTGATAGAAGTAAGGAAAGACTTGTGGCTAGAGGTTTCTATAAGAAAGAGGGAATTAATTCTGAATAGACACTTACTCCAGGAAGCAAGGTACACTTCCTTCAGAATTATGATGGTAGTTGCTTCCATGATGAAGTAAAGACAATCCTTCCTTAATCGTATGATTGGGGAAGAGTTTTACATCGAAAGGATTTGAAGTTGAATACAGGTGGACTCATATATGTAAGTTGAAGAAGGCCCTCTATGGCATGAAGCAAGCCCCTAGAGCTTGGTATGGAAGGATAGATAGTTTCCTGTCAATTATGGGCTTTACCAAAAGTAAAGCTGATCCTAACCTTTATCTCAAGGTTGTAGAAGATGAACCTGTCATCCTTTTATTATATGTGGATGACTTATTCTTGATAGGGAAAGAGAAACAGATCATGGAAAGAAAGAAGAAACTAGCAGAAGAATTTGAGATGAAAGACCTTGGGTTAATGCACTATTTCCTAGGTCTGGAAATATGACAAAGTTCAGAAGAAATCTTTCTCAACTAGGTAAAGTATGTGGTAGAGATATTGAAGAGATTCAATATGTTGGAATGCAAAGCCATGGCCACACCCATGGACTCCAACCTGAAGCTGTTAGCTGATGACTCATCAGAGTTAGTGGATGCGACTCATTACAGAAAGATCATTGGGTCATTGATGTACTTAACAAATACCAGACCAGACGTTTGTTTTGCTATGAACACCTTAATTCAATATCTTGTTCAACCAAGACGGGTTCACCTAGTAGCTGCAAAACATGTGATGAGATATCTGAAAGGGACTATAGACCTTGGTCTATACTATGATGGTAGCCATGACTACAGATTGTATGGCTATACAGATGCAGATTGGGTTGGAAGTATCTCAAACAGGAAAATCACATCAGGTAGATGCTTTTGTTTGGGGTTTGCTGTGAGTTCATGGTTTAGCAAGAAACAGTCCAATGTTTCTCTTAGAACAACAAAAGCAAAATACATAGCAGATTGCTCTGCTAAGTTGTGAAGCCATATGGCTTCGGAAGCTGATATCAGGTCTCCTTGACCTGAAGATGGATACTACATTGATTCTATGTGATAACGAGAGTTGTGATAACAGAGAACCCTGTGTTCCATCGTAACACATAGAAATCTGATATTTCTACATACAAGATAAAGATGCAAATGATGATGTTTCAGTATTCCCATACTAAAGATATAGATGATGTTTCAATATTTACATGTTGTAGATGCAAATGATGGTGACTCCGTATTTCTATATTGAATATAGAGGTGATGATGCTTTCAGTATTTCTATACTAAAGATATAGATGATGATGCTTTCAGTATTTACATACTGGAGATACAGATGGTGATAGTTCGGTATTCACATACTGAAGATGTAGATGATGATGGTCTAGATGATGATGTGTTGACGAAAACTCTGTCTCGAGTAAAGTTCGAACACTTTTTGAGACAAGATTGGTGTGGTTCGGAAAGACCTTCCCCGAAAGGGGGAGTAGTGATGTTGCAGTGGGATTGTATCATCCCTGGGCACTTGCCCTATAGTGATCCAGAGACCTCAGTCTTCGAGAATGAAGAGGGATTGTATCATCTTGGGACATGTGTCCAGAAGTGATCCAGTGACCTCGGTCATTGAGAATATAGTAGGATTGTATCATCCTTGAACTTCGGTTCAGAATGGATCCGGTGAACTTCGGTCATCGAGAAGGTGGCAGGATTGTATCATCCTTGGACTTCGGTTCAGAATGGATCCGATGAACTTTGTTCATCGAGAAGGTGGCAGGATTGTATCATCCTTGGACTTCGGTTCAGAACGGATCCGGTGAACTTCGGTCATCGAGAAGGTGGCAGGATTGTATCATCCTTGGAATTCGGTTCAGAACGGATCCGGTGAACTTCGGTCATCAAGAAGGTGGTAGGATTGTATCATCCTTGGACTTCGGTTCATAACAGATCCGGTGAACTTCGGTCATCGATAAGGTGGTAGGATTGTATCATCCTTGAACTTCGGTTCAGAACGGATACAGTGACTTCAGTACTCAAGAACGTGTGTTGATCCTATAATTCCTAGAGGAAGGATTGTCTGAGTTCCACATATGTGTTGATCCCTTAATTCTGAAAGGAAGGATCATTGACTTGATCCTGTAATTCCAATAGGAAGGATTGTCTGAGTTCCACAGATGTGTTGGTCTCGTAATTCCAATAGGAAGGATTGTCTAAGTTCCACAAATGTGTTGATCCTATAATTTCAAAAGGAAGGATCGTTAGTAACTCCGTAAAGACCTAAATCCCGTAATTCCGAAAGGAAGGATCATTAGTAACTCCGTAAAGACCTAAATCCCATAATTTCGAAAGGAAGGATCGTTGGTAGCTCCATAAAGACTTGATCCCATTATTCCAACAGGAAGGATTTTCTGAGTTCCACAAATGTGTTGATCCTGTAATTCCAATAGGAAGGATTGTCTGAGTTCCACAAATGTGTTGATCCCGTAATTCCAAAAGGAAGGATCGTTAGTAACTTTGTAAAGACCTAAATCTCGTAATTCCGAAAGGAAGGATCGTTAGTAGCTCCATAAAGACTTGATCCCGTAATTCTGAAAGGAAGGATCGTCTGAGCTCCACAGATGTGTTGATCCCATAATTCTGAAAGGAAGGATCATTAGTAACTCCGTAAAGACCTAAATCCCGTAATTCCAACAGGAAGGATCGTCTGAGTACCGTAGACATGTTGATCCCGTAATTCCGAAAGGAAGGATCATGTTGATGATGATGATGTTGATGTTTTGATGATGTTGATGTATTGATGATGATGATGTTGATGTTTTGATGATGTTGACGTTTTGATAATAATGATGTTTTGATGATGATGATGTTTTCATGATGATGTTTTTGATCAAAAGATCAGAGTATGATGATGATGTTGTTGCTGATCGAAAGGCCTAAGTGTTGAAGATGATGTTGCTGATCGAAAGGTCAAAGTGCTCAAGATGATGTTACTGATCGAAAGGTCAAAGTGTTGAAGATGATGTTGCTGATCAAAAGGTCAAAGTGCTGAAGATGATGTTGTTGATCGAAAGGTCAAAGTGCTAAAGATGATGTTGCTGATTGAAAGGTCAAAGTGCTGAAGATGATGTTGTTGATCGAAAGGTCAAAGCGCTGAATATGATGTTGCTAATCGAAAAGTCAAAATGCTGAAGATGATGTTGCTGATCGAAAGGTCAAAGTGTTGAAGATGATGTTGTTGATCGAAAGGTCAAAGTGCTAAAGATGTTGTTGATCGAAGCAGTCAAAGTATTAATGATGATGAAGACTGAAGATTGAAGATGAAGACTACATAATGTTGAAAAGCATCCAACAATTTATAGATGTATTACCCTGATGATGTTGATGATGTCCTCTATCTCTCTCCTACTATTTTTGTTGTTGATGTTGTTGTAGAATACCCTTCTCGTTAAGGGGGAGTGGTGAAATATTGTAACTTCGAAGAATATTATATACGTATCTTTTGTGGTCCCCGATGGTCCTACCAGGAGAACCACTTGTATTATCTTGTACCCCGATGCTTCTAATCGGAAGAACTAATAAGAGTCATGAGGTTGTACCCTCTAATTGTAAAGGTGGGTCATTAGCACCCCAGTGTGGTTACTTGAGCCTACATGTGTAACTCGAGCCTGCATGATTAACTCGAGCCTACATGTCAGATGAGTTAATTGAAGTGAACGGATGAATATAAATAGAGGTGTAGCTCTCCTCATTTGAGCACACACTCTCACTTGTGTAGCGCATTAGTGGAGAAGAAAAGTAGCTGGAGAAGGAGGAGGATCAGGATTTGATCTCCTTGTTGGTTTTACCTTTTATCTTTTTGTGGCATCTATATTGAGGAAGCTTTTGCTGGGTTTTTCCCTTTAGGGTTTTCCCAGGATAAATCTTTGTGTTCCTTTTGTATTGTTGTGCTTGTCTATCTTTCAGTGATCCTGTTTATATGCTTTTGTTATGAAAATGAAACGAAATTCTAATGATCTAGATTAGCATATGAAAATTTAACAAAGCTAAGTAAGCCCCGATCACACATAAGAAACTTTCCCTACTTGACAAAAGAAATCAACAGTATATCTAGCATCAGAAAAATACAAGTTTCTTTTCTACTTCTGGAAGAATTACAACTGCTAAGTCGGAAATAGCACTAACACAAATTTTAAGGATAAGCCTATAGATTATACAAAATATTATAAAGAAGTAACTATTTGTTTCTCTTACAAACTATTTTATTATCTGCTAACCGTTAGTGGTACTTTAGTGGTGACATTAGACATTTTATGTCACATGAAAATTTTTAAATTTTTACGAATTTTTTTGAGTTATTACAGGAATAGTTGCTTAAAAGAATAGCTTGATTACTGGAAGTTCGAGCATTGAAGTCACCCACCAAAAGGATATTTTCTTCCTTCCTTAAACTAGAAATATCATGGTTTAAACGATCATACAATTTATTTTTATCTAAATTGGTTTTTTATAGAAGTTTGAATTAATAGGGGAAAAATAACAAATGGCTATGTATATGTTTTCATTATTAATGTGTCTGATCTCTATCCAAACAAATTGGTTGTAAGGGTCATTCTTATAAATCCTAACATGTGGGGATATGTTCCTCCTAATGTAATAGGCTATACCCCCAATGCCTCTAAGACATAATGTTTATTCCATATTGACCATAAGACATATTCGGTCTAGTCTATGTAAGGGGCATTGGACTCCTCATGTTTCAAAGTTTAAACCAATAATACAATATCAATTTCGCTCAAGATCCAACTTAACTTAGGGCCTTTGCTCCATGTAAATCCTTGACAGTTCTAGGAGAATATCGAAAATGTGTCAAATTGCTATTTTTTACTATCCTTTTGGTTTCTATCTATAATAACAACTTTCATGTTTTTCATGAATGCCTAGTTTCCCTCATTCCTAGCTTCTTTTACCTTTTGGACCTCTTTTCTTAATTAGGACTCATCCTAACACAAAAAAATAAATTAATTAAGAAATTAAGATGTAATCAATATTGTCAACTAAAAAAAGAATAAAGTCCAAAAGAGGGTATTACAAGTCATAGGCATTAAAGTAAACTGTCTTCGCAATCTAATTACATTGTGAATTTTGGTGCATATTTAAATATATAAACATTAATACCTTTTATCATTCTGGACCTTGTCTTTATATAATTATTTTGCATAGTATGCATTTTCTCCACACGAAGTCGAGAACCCAATTCCATCCACAATTTGATTTTCGAGCTTCACAATAATATCAAAGGAATTCAAAGTGGACGATACTTTGGAACTTCAATGCTAGTAGCAGTTACTGTACCCATAACTAGCATGACTTCGATAGCACTTTAGTGCCCGTTACTAACATGACTTCCAAACAAAAACTATACTTCTATTAATAATAAGTATAAACAACATATAATTTTACTTATTATAAAAGATTATTTAACTTATTTAAGTAACTATACTTCTATTAATAATAGGTATAAACAACATATAATTTATTATTGAAAAAAAACAATGCAATATTTTCATTAAATAACTTATTCTTATTATTTATAATATAACTATAAATAAAATATTTTAATATAATATTTTTGTAATTTAATTTTTAAAAATGTAATAATATTATCTATTTTTAAACTTAAAAGTATTTTTTTGAATTTTTATATCTTTATTATAATTTAAAAATAAAAATATAATATGAAATTTAATTATTAATATATATCTACTCACTATAATATATATAATGGATTAATTACAATAGTTTATTCATAAATTTATTATTTAATTTAAGAATTAAATAATTTATTTTATAATTTCTAAGTACTATATTTTATTTAAAAGTTTTGTAAACCTTTATTATTACATTCCATTAAAAATTTTATAAACATTTATTATTACACTATGTTAAAGAGTTTTAGAAATATTTATGGTTATATGTAATATATGTGACTATATATTATTACATCCACAATATTTTTATCTAGGAGTCAAGGAAGGGTCTCCTACACCTTGGACTCAAAGCTTCATCATTCCTATTTTCAAAAGTGGTGATAAAAATGACATCTTTAATTATCGAATTATAATGATTAGCCCTCTCTTAGCTAAGTTATATGGTATTATCTTAGAAAAGAAGATCAATGAATGACTAGAAATGGAAAGTAAGCAGACTAAACGCCAAGCAGGTTTTAGAAGGCATCATTCAACCACGTACCACCTCAATCTGCTTAGGATCATTGTAGAGAAATGCCATAATAATAAGTCTGATCTATTTTGTTGCTTTCTGGATTTTAGAAAACTTTTGATACAGTGCCTAGAAATAACCTCTGGAATAAGCTATAGGAGCTTAAGGTTCCTTTTGAGTTGAGAGTTATCGTGATAAGGTTATATGAAAAGGTCGTTGCCAATTTTAGGGCGCTCGTACGAAGTTGGTTCCACTTTTTAGTGCCACTTAAGAAATCAGAAACGCACTTCCGAAGTGTAAATCGATAACGCATGTGCGTTATTGATGGTACGTTCAGAAAAACCCGAGCCCAAAGATGAGGCTAAGGTTAGTAAGGCAGTATCGCATATATGCAATATATCGTATATGCGTTCTTTAAAAGTTAAACATCGCATATGCAATATATATCACAAGTACAATATATCGCATATGCAATATTGAAAACAAAAAAAAAACAAAATAGAGGTCGCGGGCCTCACTTTGTCATTTCTACAGTGAGTGTTTCGGGAGAGCGATAAACTGCATCGACGATAAACCGCACCAACAATTTGCATTTGAGCATTTGGAGGTCGATTTGGAGGTGGCTTGGCTCCAATGGCAGGTAACTACTCATATCAATTACAAATTGTTTTCAATTTTTTATTGTTTTTGTTATTTTCATAGTTTTTATATTTGTTTAAAACAAATTCAATAAAAAGAATGAATTAAATCAAAGAATGATAAATTAAAACAATTTGTATTTTGTTGTTTAAATCTTAACAGATAACAGAAATGAGCAAGATACATTGGAAAATGAACCCACTAATAACCAAGAACCAAACCCAAACATGAACCCAAACCTAAAACCGGAAGGGGAAGAAGACCAAAACTCATAGATTTTGGCGTGTTTGGATGCATTGAGGTGCCTTAGCTCATCTTTTAGTGGGGGGGATCATTTGAGACAATGTTTAGCTGAGGAATTGGACACCATAACAAACACAATTTCCAATGCCCAAGGAGCTCTGTACCACATTAGATCATACAGAGAATCCAGGAGGCAATACTATTCCGATGGTTTGAGTTATAAAGACATCAAAAACCTAAAGATTACAAAAGAATAATTATTTTCATTATTCCGGGACCCTAGCACTGGATTGGTTCCACCCACTAGTCAAGCACACATTTCCATAGACTGGTGCGTGGAACCAAATATAAAGTCCAATTGGATGGATCACTGGTATATGGTCTTCGATGAAGACACTCATGGGAATAGGGACATCCCATTTTATTTCCTCAGGAAGTTGTATACAGAATTCATCCTAGGGAAACATGTTAACTATTTCAATATTTTAGGCTTCCAGGGTGTTGGTCATGGGATGCCCCAAGATAGGGAAGGGGCCAGGATGGATCCTAACTGTGTGCCATGCCCTCCATGCACACCAAAACCCCCTCGGGTATATCCTCCTGCGGATCCTGTAATTAAGGATACACAGGAGGACTTATTTGACTTGCCAGATACATTGCTTCAGCATGGGACTGATGTCCAAGGAAATGTAGGCCAAGGGGTTAGCACTTCTAAGGTCGGCCCGTCGCACAGTAAGGATCCATCTATATATCGCACTAGAGACGTAGAGCGTTTAGAGCATCGTGTTACTCCACACCCTTGCACAGCGTGTGGAGGCATATGCTATGGCCCTGCTTCAAAGTTCTGGGACGATGGATTACTTCAATTTGTAAGTAAAACTCATTATTTTCATATTATATATATATTTTTATATCACAATTTTCAATTGTTTCACAATTTATTTTTATTTAATTATTTAAAAAATTATGTGAACAAATATATAGCTGGTGTCCCATGGCACCCTAGATTCGCATAGTCCACCGATTAATGTTGAGAACATTAATGCTGCTGTCAATATTGAATATGGGTTTGGTTCTTCACCATTAGCTGTAAGAACTATACTTTTTAATTTGTCAACATTATTTACATATTTGTAGTAGAGATTGTAACATTCAATACATCCTAATCTGGATACAATATGTTTTATGCAAGGTGATCAGGATGAGTACATTGAGTCCCAGCCTAGTTCCTCTCATGTAGAGGTCGATTCCCAGGTGCATGTATTATTTTAAATATGCTTTTAATTATGTTTTTAATTATGCCTTTAAATATGCTTTTAATTATGTTTCGCTTTCTTTGAAAAAATCATTTTTCGTCCATCCTGTATATGTCTCATTTTCTTTGTATTATCTGACATTGACATATTTTACTTTATGCAAGAATATATTGAGCCATTGGTGCTTGAAGAGAACCAAAGCGAGGTCATTGGCAACCCACCTCTTCCCCCCCGCCAGGTACATGTATGTTTCTCTTTCTTCGAAAACATCATTTTTCGTCCATGTAGTATATATGTCTATGATTCTTTTTATTATCTGAATTTGACATATGTTATTTTATGCAGGCTTCTAGTGAGGCACCAGTGCTTGAAGAGCACCAGATTGATAACCCACCTTTGACGAGCCAGTAGGTACATTTTTGTATCGCTTTCTTTTAATTGTGGTTTTAATGATTCAACATATACTTTTTTAATTTTTTTTAATTGTCTAATTGTATCTTTATCCTTTTGTACGTGGGAACGTGAGTTTGATGAATATTTCCAAAAATCAAACTTCTTCTCTAATGCAAGTAGAAGTAATTTTCTCTCGTTGCTAGTTAATCAATCCATTGGTTACACACCTCCTCACATCCCCCAGGTATATTTATATATTGCAACTCTTGCTTATATTGCTTTTTGTACATGCAAGTATCTTTTTCTTTGTTGGCCCCATTTATATGTCTCGTTTCCTTTGTATTATCTGACAAATTGACATATGTTACTTTATGCAGGCATATACTGAGCTAGTGGTGCTTGAAGAGCACCAAAGTGAGGTTGTTGTCGACCCACCTCTGACGAGCCGGCATGTACGTTTATGTGTCGCTTTCTTTGATTTGGTGCTTTCTCTTTGTATTTTTTTGTACGTTTATGTATTTCTTTGACATATGTTACCTTATGCAGGAATCTATTGAGCCAGTGGTGCTTGAAGAGTACCAAAGCGAGGTTGTTGTTGACCAACCTCTAATGATCCAATAGGTACGTTTATGTCTCGCTTTCTTTGTAGGTTTATGTATCGCTTTCTCTAATTTGGTGCTTTCTCTTCGTACTTTTTTATACGTTTATGTATTGCTTTGACATATGTTACTTTATGAAGGAATCTATTGAGACAGTGGTGCTTGAAAGAACCAAATCGAGGTTGTTGTTAACCCACCTCTTCCCCCCTTCCAGGTACATGTATGTTTTGCTTTCTTTGAAAACATCATTTTCCGTCCATGTAGTATATATGTCTCTGATTCTTTTATTATCTGAAATTGACATATGTTACTTTATGCAGGCTTCTAGTGAGGCACTGGTGCTTGAAAAGCACCAAATCGGTGACCCACCTCTGACGAGCCAGTAGGTATTAATCTTTCACAGTAATCTAGGGACGAAAACACAGTCTCATAAGAGATTTTAGACAATTAAGCATGAAAATGGCATAATGGTGCTGCAATAGAAGTAGCAACTCTGTATAATCAATAAAGAATGAGTAATACAATACAATGATCATGCAAGGTGCATGAATGCCAAGACAATTCAAATTCCTAAGGAGTTCATTCAAATTGAATGAATGGGTGTAACTTAACTAAATGTCAGTCACAGTAAACACACCTAGTTAACCCATTGATCAAGTCGTGATTGACTCAACTGATCCCTAACTATATTGGAGTGCAATGGAAGACTGAGTCTAAGTAAAAGTAGTTGAGACACATTCCAATCAACAAGTTGTAGTGCATCATTAACTCCAATGAACCTCGATGAGGTTAACTAAAGTCAAACTAGTCATTAGAACTAGTTGGAGGCATCCTAGTTGTCTCCAGTTCATAAATATTAATAAAAATAATCAATAAATGAAATGGAGGCGCCTTCCCAACTCAGCTTAACTAATTGTAACAATCCGTTAGCAATTAGGTGTATTTATGACACTTAGATCACCCCAGATGGCTCCTTGATTGAAGGAGGAAGCCCAGTTAGCCTCCCTGATTGAAGGAGGAAGCCAAGTTTACCTGCCTGATTGAAGGTGAAGGATTAGTTGGCCTCCTTGATTGAAGGTAGGCATGGGTGTGCTCATGTTGATGTCATAGAGTGCTCATCTGATGCTAATTAAGTCAATTAAACTTAGGATAGTGGTTTAACAAGGCCAAATTGACCAAATTAAGTGTGCATGTTGGGTAAATGACTCCAACACCCACCCTCCCCCACTTAAGCTATACTCAGGAGGAGTAAAAATAAAATGCTAGTGCCCCAAAAACAAAGGCCATAGGTCACCCTGTATAATAATGTAACTCAAACAATGCTAAAAAATAAATCTAACTGAGGAAAGAGGGAAAACCCAGTGGGAAAACCCCCCCCTCAATCTGAACACTGAAAGTAGTTTGATCACCCTAATGAACTCACCCCCAACAGTGAACAAAGGCAAGTGAACTTCTTTTCTAAAAATCTCTTGGTGAAGATGTCTGCAATCTACTCATCAGTAGGGAAGTATTGCAGAATGATGGTCCTCTCAGGCACTAATTCCCTGTTATATTGCATGTGTATCTCTACATGCTTGGTCCTCTACCTGGTAACTGGATCTGTGGATATCTTAATAGCACTTTGATTGTCACAAAAGAGGATAGTGGAAAAATTACTACCAAGATCAAACTCTGAAAGAATTCCTTACAACCAAACATATTGGATGCAAGCATCCAGCGCTCCTCGGTACTTGGCCTCTGCTGAAGACAATGCTATGGCGGCCTACTTTTTTCTAGACCATAAAATGGGGCCACCACCAAACATGAAGACATATCCAGAAGTAGACTTCCGATCAATAGAATCACCCGCCTAATCGAAATCTGTGTAAGCAACCAACTCTAGCTCGATGTCTGCAGCATAGTGAATGCCATAGGTCCTGGTTCCCTGAATATACTAGCGGATCCTCTTGGCTTCCTTCCAATGAATATCATGAGGATTCTGCATGTATCTCGACACAACATTCACGACATAACAAATATCAGGCCGAGAATGATTCAAGTAGAGAAAGCTGCCTATCAGCTGTCGATAAATAGTGCAGTCCATGGGAGGTGTGCTTTTTCATTCTTCAAGGATGATCCCTGAAAGGAAAGGAAATGGATCAGCCTTACATTCAGTCATGTTAAACTTAACTAATAGGTATTATATTTATTTGGACTGATTTACCATTATCCCATCAATATTTTGCTCAATTTCGAGCCCCAAAAATTGCTTCAAGAGCCCCAAATCACTCATTTCAAATGCATTGTGGAGGGCAATTTTAATGACTGAAATAGAAGCAACTGTGCTACATGTAATCAGTAAGTAATCAACATATAAAACAATAATAAGAAAATTACCATCATAATTCTGTATATACACATTCGGATCTGATTTACACCTTTGGAAGTTGTGCGAGAGAAGGAAGGCATCCATCTTGGAATACGTCTCTCTTGGGGCCTATTTTAACCCGTATAGTGACTTCTTTAGTTTGCAAACCAAAGATGGATCAGAAATGTAGCCCTCAAGCTGATTCATGTATATCTCCTCATGAATATATCCATGTAGAAAGGCAGACTTAACATCCATATGATGCACTTCCCAGTGCTTAGATGCAGAAATTGCTAAAACTAGGCGGATGGAGTCCATTTTTGCAACCGATGCAAAAGTCTCATCGTAGTCCACACCTTGGACCTGGGAGAAACATTTTTCTACCAGAATTGCCTTATATTTGTAGGTTTTTCCATCAGCAGAAACCTTAATCCAAAACACCCACTTTCATTGAACCAATTTCCTCCCCGAAGGAAGAGAAATTAGCTCCCAAGTAGTGTTTTTCTGAAGAGAATTCATCTCTTCGGCCATGGTAGCTTGCCATCTCGGATCCTTCCAAGCATGGTAGTAAGACTTAGGATATGAAATTATCATTAAATAACAAGATTCATACAACAAATATTCAAGACAATAGAGCGCAATACCTTCTCTTTGGAAATTAGACCGGGTTCTCCTTGGATCATCCAGATTTCCAATGTTATCATCTGTGGAGGAGAGTGTCTATCTAACCCAAGTTGGGAGATGATTTTGTACTTCAGGTTCTGATTCATAATATGATTTTTTCTGTTAACTAATATCATAAATAATAGGATCCAAATCAGGTTCATCACCCCCAATTCCATCATCCAAATATTCAGTAGAATAAGAAGGAAATTCAACAGTTTTCTCCTTCACTAGTTCTACCTCCTGAAGAGGCTCATCGAACATGACACTCCTTTCAATGATGATATATTTTATTCTGATATCCAGCATATTGAAACCTTTAGATTCATTGGGATATCAAATAAATAGACATTTTATGCTTTGCAGTTTCAAATCCCTCCTTTTATCATGCGAAATTCAGGCCCATGCAGTGGACCCAAACACCCTCAAATTCGACATATCCGACTTGTGTCCGAAATATGCTTTGAAAGGGGTCTTCCCTTTCACAGATGAGTGTGGCACTCTGTTTTGAATATATGATGCATCATTCATGACTTCAATCCACAAATCATTTCAGCCAACTTCTTTGGTTCCAGCATGCAAGTGGTCATCTCCTTGAGAGACAGATTCTTAGGCTCTTCGCTACATAGTTCTGTTGGGGAGTGTAGGGGACTGAATGTTGGATCTCAATACCACTTTGGGAACATATATGAAGAAATTCATTACTAATATATTCCCCTCCATTATCAAATCTCAAAATCTTGATCTTTTTTCCAGATGCATTTTCAATCAATGCCTTCAAATCAGTGAATTTTTCCAAGACTTCCGACTTCTTTTTGATAAAAAAGACCCATGTGTATCTGGAAAAGTCATCAATCAAAGTGAGAACGTACCTTGATCCATTCATGGATGTGGTAGGCATGGGTCCACTGATATCAGAATGTATCAGCCCCAAGATGCATGATGCTCAGCTTGCCTTCCCCCGATCAAACTTATGCTCAGGGTGCTTTCCAACAACACAGCCCTTGCAAATTCTGGTGGTAGATTTGATGACTGGGAGGCCTTCAACCATGGATTTCTTCTGTAATTTCTACAAATACTTAAAGTTCAGGTGGCCGAACCTCTCATTCCATAGTCTACTAAGCTCATTTCCATGAGTCAACAATGCGGTGGGCTTTGCATCTGCCACAAAATGGGAGAACTCGCAGGCTTTTGCATGATGGTTTGCAAGGCCTTTTGCTACAAGTTTTTCGGATGCAAGTTCTGTGATCTCTACATCATTTGGGATAAAGGATACTCTCTTGGGCACTCCCATATGTGTCATTTGATAAACACTTAGGAGGTTTGATGCAAGATATGGTACATATAGAACATTAGAAAAATAACCATGCTCAAGATTTATAGTACCTTGTCCTTCAGATATAATTGTGGAGTCATATCCCATGTGGCTGGGAATGGATTTATCGGTCTCCAAGGATGAGAAAGAGTCTCTTTCAGCCATCATGTGATTTGAAGCTCTAGAATCTATCAAAAGAGCTTTGGACTTCGAAGTGCTTGCCATGAGGGCATGACCTCTTTCATGCTGTGGTTCTCGATCTTGTTGATCTCTCCTTCGAAAGATTTCCAGAAGATTGATGTGATTTTTCTCAAGAAGATAAGTAGCTTCATCAAGTTTATTTTTCATGTAGGCATGTTCAGGGTGGAATCCCTTCCCGCATTATGAACACTTGACTTTTTCCTTTCCATGATACCATTGATTTTGTTCTTCTTCGAGCCGAAAATCTCTTCATGTTGCTGGTTTTCAAATTTAGGCTTAGGATATTCAAATTTGGTTTTTGGGTTCTTCTACTGTTTTCCTTTACCCTTCAGATATTTGGGTCCTAAAGCATAGAGGGCTTGATCACGAGAGGATCTGATGATCCCCATCTGGACAAGCTTATCATGTTCACTTGTTAGGCACTCAATGAAGGCATTGAGTGAAGGCATATTCCATCTAGGGGTTGTGAGATTCCCTGCATAGAATGTATAGACAAACACCGAATAATCAACTCCAAGTTTGGAGAGAATGGCGAGGATGAGCTGATCATCCTCCTTCTCCACCTTACACTACTTCAACAGTAAGACAATGTGCTTGAACTTTGTGAAAAAATCATTTGAGGTATCGAAATTGGAAGGTTGGAGAGACATCAACTCATTTTCAAGCTGGTAAACTCTCAAATCATCCTGTTTTCCATACAGGGTGTCCAATTTGTCCCAAATTTCCGTTGGAGTCTTCAATCCTGAGAGGTGGAAAAGAATATCCTTATAAATAGAGAGGAATAGGAATCCGAATGCTTCATATTTCTTCTTCAAGAATATAGCTTTGTATATCACATGAGTAGGCTCTTCTTCAATGTCCATAATGACCCGATAGAGTCCTCTAGCATGTAGTTGGATCTCCATATCTCCTTTCCATGAATGGAAATTGAACGGAGTCAAGAGTTCGATGGAAGAAGCCATCTCAAATTGTTGTAGTGAATGCTTTTCACCTGTTAAAACCTACAAATCACAACAAAAGGGGCACCATAAGGTTGAACAGCCTGCACATTTTAGGCTTTCATCACACCCAACATAGTTGATCAAGCAAGCTTGATCAACAATTCCTTAATTTGGGGTATTAAGTGGTAAGCCTTTGCTTCTGGTGTAGTGATGGAATTTTGAGCTTTGCTCAATTTTTCATGCAAGATCTGTCAAAAACCATGTTTTTGAGAGATCTGAGATTCGTCCCACCATGAGCTTTGATACCATATTAATCTGTCACAGTAATCTAGGGACTAAAACACAGTCGCATAAGAGATTTCAAACAATTAAGCATGAAAATGGCATAATGGTGCTGCAATAGGAGTAGCAGCTCTGTATAATCAATAAAGAATGAGTAATACAATATAATGATCATGCAAGGTGCATGAATGCCAAGACAATTTGAATTCCCAAGGGGTTGATTTGAATTGAATGAATGGGTGTAGCTTAAATGAATGTCAGCCACAGTAAACACTCTTAGTTAACCCACTGATCAAGCCATGATTGAATCAACTGAGCCCTAACAGTGTCATAGTGCAATGGATGACCGAGTCTAATTGAAATTAGCTCAGACACATGTCACTGCATGCCAATCAACAAGTGGTAGCACATCATTAAATCCAATGAACCCCGATGAGATTATCTGAAGTCAAACTAGTCATCATAAGTGGTTGGAGGCACCCTATAAAACCTGCTGAGAACACCTTAATTGAGTATTACACTTTAGCATTTGGTCCTGAGATAGCTATGTTTGTCAAAAGATCAGTTAATCCCACCTTAGTGGAAACATATGAGGAAGCTGAGAAAGTGGAATCCGAAATGGAAAGTATAGACAAATATCCTGAACAATCAGAGGAAAAAACTTTTGGAAACAGAAAACATTTAATGTTAACTAAGCCTAAAGATGAGCAGTCACAGGAATTAGATAGTGTGGTAAAAATGGTGCAGAAACTCTCAAATAAAATAATTGACATGGAAAAAGAGAAAGAGGCCATGAAGCGATTCAAACCTTATTATAAAAAGAGAGATGGCAGTGGTCCATCCAAACCTCCCTCTCATAGTCCCTCTGCTATGAACTTAACTGAAGTGGGAATGGAAAATTTCTGTACATTCCATCAACAACCTCACTCTAAAAGAAACTAACTGTAGTGGATAAAATCTATGACTTTAGTGATGAATCAGTTACTAGATTCCAAGTTAACAAAAACTGTAGATGAAGAAGAGAAAGTTCATGAACCAACAGAGGCACAAGAAGAAGATACTATGGTTTTATGAGATTGTGCATCCATGTTTAGTATAGAGGATTAAGTACTCACTAAGGAAGAAAAAATATCAGAAACAAATGTTACAACAAGGATTCAGGTCCCATTGAAAGAGGCTAACACAATAATTCCCAAACGAAAGAAACTTCAGGAGAACATGAAAAAGATCAAAAATAATACCTACACCATTAATATACCAGAGTTTATCATCGTGAGTCAGAATCCCAAGGTAGTCAGTATGCCTATGAAGTATGCAGAAAACAAAGTTGAAAATGTCAAGAAAAATTCCACCAAGCATGAAATGAGATACGACATAATAGAACATATTAAAAAGACTAAGGAAAACATCTCTTTGTTTGAAATGTGTAACTTAACCCCAACAAAAGGAAAAGTTGTTGAAAGCACTTGAGACACCTATAAAGAAACCCCAGAATGATAACCACTCTGAGGAAGAGATTGGTGAGCAAGTATAGGGGGGAAGTCTAAATATAGAACACCAATGTTCCTACTTACTTTTGTAATTTTCAATTTCAATGTACATAACCGTTTGGTAGACTCTGGAGCATCAGTGAATGTCATGTTGCTTTCAGTCTGCAAGCAGATAAATGGTCAACCCAAGCTTACTATAGGTCAAGTTGTCCAATTAGATAGGACTGCAGTTAAAGTGGTAGGAGAAATAGAGGATGTCCTGATACGTTTTCCAGCAGATGAGAGGGTTTTCCAGTAGATGAGAGGGTTTTCCAGTATATAGAAATTGTGGTAGCAGACATACCGGACACATATGGGCCGGTTTTGAGTAGAGATTGGTCGGCGAAATTAGATGGTTTTTTTCCTCTAACTGGTCACATTTTTTGTTTCCCTGCAAAGGTTTCCAGAATCATATAAAGGTGTTGAGGGAACCTCAGATGAAACACAACGTAACATAGTTGGAGGGGAAGAATGAACCAGTTAATTATGTTTTGGGGAACTATTTCCTTGAGCTTGAACCAGGAAATTATAAAGCTGAAGAAGATAGTAACACATCAGATACCCATCCCGACATCCTTTAGTTTTCACAGGATGATAATATTTATTGAAATGTAGTAGAGTTAGTAGTTCTAATTCAGTAGGGTTAGGAAAAAAAATTGGATTTTTTAATTTGATGGTTCCAAAACCATGGAAGGATCAGGAGTTGGTTGTGTCATGATGGATCCGAAAAAAATAAATATTTCCTTTCCTGTAGATTAGAATTTGAGTGCACTAATAAACCGTCGAGTACGAAGCATTAGTCCATGGACTTAAAAACGGCAATGGAATTTAAGGTAAAAAATCTAAAAAGTGTATGGAGATTCTGAAATCATTGTTAAACAAGTCCGAAATACAATTCATTGCATATCACCACATCTGAAGGCTTATCAAAATGAAGTATGGGATTTACTAACAAACTTTGATGCATTCAATATTATTTCGATTCCTAGGTTAAAAAATGCAGCAACTGACATGTTAGCTACTTCAGTTGCAATTCTTGTACCCATGAATCATAGATGTTCAATTGAATTGCTTTTCAGGCCTTCCATTCCAAAAAATATCACTAATTTGAGGGTGTTTGATGATCATCAACAAATATTGGAATGTCTAATGAATGATGAAACCTTCAAAGGAGCCATAATAGATGATGAAGAACATCAAGCAAACCTCCAGAATGGAAATTTCATTCCTAAAGGGGTCAGAACGTTGGAACAAATGTTCGATCTAGACAACAAGTTTAGAAGGCCAGAAAATGTTAATACACACAGTTTGTCTTTGCAATTTTAGGTGATAAATATGGGATCAGAGGCTGAACCCAAATATGTGAACCTGGGGAAGTGTTGTTCACCTGGGGAAAGGAGAAAATTTATCAGCTTGTTCAGACAATACAAAGATGTATTTTCTTGGACATATGAAGACCTCAAAACCTATCACACCAAAATTATACAACATGTCATTCCAATCAAATTTGTATTCAATCCTTTCCAGCAGCCTCTGAGCAATATGCACCCCAAACTAGAACCTCTAATTCAAAGTGAGGTGAAGAAGCTTCTTGATGCTAAGATCATATTCAAGGTTAGGCATTCAGAATGGGTTTCAAATTTGGTGCCAATACGAAAGAAGTCTGGAGAGATCAGACTCTATGTTGATTTTAGAAACTTAAACCGTGCATCTGATAAAGACAACTACCCTGTCCCACCCATGGAGAAGATATTTTAGATGGTCTCAGGCTCTAAGTTGTTTTCTCTGTTAGACGAATTCTCTGGCTACAACCAAGTGTTAGTAGAAGAAGAAGATAGACTGAAAACCACTTTCAGAACCAAGTGGGGGACTTTTACATACAGAAGAATGCCATTTGGACTCATTAATGTTGCAGCAACTTTCCAAAGGGCTATGGATATAGATTTCCATGGTCTGATTGAACGAAGTGTAGTGGTTTACTTGGATGATGTCACAATATTTTCTAAGAAAAGAGAAGAAAATACGTTTCATTTAAAATAGATTTTCGAACGCTATCGGAAGTATGGCATTTCTTTAAATCCAAAGAGATGTGTCTTCACTGTTACAGAAGGAAATATATTGGGTCACATAATTTCAAAGAAAGGGATCTCAATAGACCCATAGAGGATTAAAGCAATAGAATAGATCACTAGGCCCCATAATAATAAAAAAAGGCATGCATTCTTTTATGGGGACAATAAATTTTGTGTGAAGGGTTGTGCCAGATTTTGCTCAAATAGTCAAACCTTTGCAACAAATGGTCAAGAAAAGTGTCCAATTCAACTGGAATGATTCAGAGAAGGGTGCATTTAACAAGATCAAAACATCAATATCTCATGCACCATCCCTTAAAAATCTCAATTTTGAAAAACACTTCATCTTGTACATGTTTGCTTCAGACAATTCATTAGCAGCACTACTTACGCAAAAAGAAGAAGGGGGAGATGAGTACCCCATATCGTTTATGAGAACTAGCCTACAAGGGGATGAATTGAATTACCCCATAGTTGATAAGAAATCTTATGCATATTTTAAGACGGTGAAGCAATTCAGACCATATATACTGAAGAACCGTACCAAAGTGATAGTTCCACACCCGGTCATCAGATCTCTTTTCGTACAGAAAGAGTTAGGAGAAAGAAGAGGTAACTAGGTAACAACCTCACAATAATATGACTTAGAATTAAAACCAGTGACCATAGTCAAAGGGCAAGGGCTCTGCAAATTGATGACTGAGAGTCAGGACACTTAAGATAACGATTGGAAGAATGAAGCTGAGTTACACATGGTTGATGTATGTCCTCTATTTACAGCTCCAAAATCCTGGTTCATTATCTTCAACAAGGATACTTGCCTGAACACTAGAATTCCAAGCAGAGGAGAGTGTTACACTTAAAGTCAGCCTCATATCATATTATTGTTGGAGTTTTGTTTAGAAAAAACTATGATGGAGTTTTGCTCAGATGCTTGGAACACGAAGATGCAACTTAGGTTGTTATAGAGCTACATGATGGCCCTGCTGGAGGTCATTTCTCAGGAGATACTACAACACATAATATTTTGAGAGTTGGGTATTACTAGCCGACTCTGTTCAAGGATTCCCATGCTTATGTTAGGAAATGTTATATTTGTCAAAGAAGCGATGGAAGACGAGCAAAGGCATCGGGACCATTAAAGTTAGTTATTATTTCCAAACCATTCAAGCAGTGGGGGATTGATATTATCAGAGAGATTAATCCAAATTCTTCATTGCAGCACAAGTACATCCTGAAAGCAACAGAATACTTCACCAGATGGGTAGAGGCCATCCCATTGCGAAAAGTAAATGAAGATGCAGTTATGGACTTCTTGCAAGATCATATTATGACCAGGTTTGAGGTTCCAATTTCCCTGGTTTTTTATAATTCTTCTTATTTTTCATCTATTAGACTGGATATATTTTCAAATGAGAAAGGGATTAAGTTACATTATTTCGCTAACTCCTATCCACAAGCTAATGGTCTAGCATAATCTACAAATAAAAATATCATTAGGATTTTGAAGAAAATAGTCATAGAAAATCAAAGAAGTTGGCACATAGCTCTTCCTAATGCACTCTAGGCTGATCGAGTCACACCCAAGAACTCCTTAGGTGTGTCACCCTATACTCTAGTCTACGGGAAAGAAGCAATCCTGCCTCCCAATATCTTGTTTCCTTCCTCTCAACTAGCTCAAGCCTCTAGAGGATCTCACAATGAGGTCCTGCAAATATGAATCAATACTCTACTCAAGTTGGAAGATTCTAGATCCAAATCGAAAGAAAGGTTTAAGCACCAACAATAAATAGTGAAAAGATGGTTTGATAAGCACAAAGCCGGAAAGAAGGAATTTGAAGTAGGTGGTTTGGTTCTTAAATGGGATCACCCGCATCATGAGAAGGGAAAACACACTAAATTTCAGCAATTATGGATAGCCCATTTTCAGATTGCAGAGAAGTTAGGCCCGTCAACCTATAAATTACAAGATTTACAGGGGTGGGAAGAGAACTTGCCAGTCAATGGCTTAGTTCTCAAACTGTAATTTTCTTAATGTTGTTTGGTTTTTCTTTGTACATAAATAAACCTTTTGATTTTTTTCAGTCATGTTTTACTTAGGTTAGTTCTGCTTTATTTTCACTTTGATTTACTAGATTTTGATTTCTTGTAGTTTGTTTTCTTTACTTTATGTTTTCAACAAACTAGCACGCTCTTTGGCGTTGGAGTTCATTAGAGTTATGGATAGACTAAAAATATTTTGACTGAAGGACTGCTTTATATTTGCACATATATCATGATTAAATATCCTTTAATATTGGTAGACTATATGAATATATTTTAAACACATTGAAGTCATGTTTAATCCATGTAAAATAAATAAGGTCAGAAAAGTCCAGAATACTATTTTGAGGCTCCATTCACTTCATGCTAAAGTTTGTCCTAGAAATATAAAAGCAAAAGACCCATGGAAAGGAAGTAGAGTGAACAGTTCTATGGTATTTAAAATAATCCCATGCCACAAATGCAAGCCAAAAGGCCAAAAGAGTCAAATATCCCAGAAAGAAAGCACACATCAAAAGACATACTGAATAAAATAAGTTTGGAAAAGATTGCTCAAAGGTTCTTCTTCATTCGTGAGCTGAAAGCAAAATATCTCTCACACAAAAGGACACTATGGATGGAAGAAACCAAACCAACTTCAAATGGAGAAAGTGATTCAGGAAGACTCAAAAGGACAAAAGTCCAACAGAATCAAAAGAATGCAAAAGGCATGGGAATGAGGAACAAACGAATATATCTATTCACACCCTGTTACAATCATGTGGTGTCTAAGTTGGAAGCATTCCGAAAGCATAAGTAAAATGAACTTCATATCTTGGCCTGAGAAGAGTTATCGAGACTTTGAAATCCTAGTTACCCTATCCTATTGGACCATAATCAATGTTAAATTTTATAAATCTTGCATTCTAGAAAAATCTAGGCATCTTAAAGAAATCTGGTAAAGTTTGTTTTAATAGGATACTTTAAATTAATTTTTGTTTAAAAGGAAATTGTCCAAAGATCTGTGTCCGCCAGTTAGTCGTCAATTGTTGCTACTACAACTACCATACCAAACAAAATGTACTTTTTAGGGCCCCCTACTCTTTCTAGTTTTTAGAAAAGCTTTGAAAGTCTATCTTTACCTTGCAAGAGTTTCTTCATGACTTAGTTTTTTGCAAAAGAAAACCTTTTTTTTCTTTCCACCCGATGCATCGGATGAACTCGTGAAGTTCATCCGACCTATTGGAAGAGTTGTTTGAAGGCTTGCCGATTCTTTATGTCTTACACTTCCGAAAATTCTTGCAAAAGATTCCCAATACATCGGATGTACCTTGGTCTATGGTATCGAAAAACATTTTTCGATGCTTCCCGGTCGATTATCAGAAGTCTTTTCGACACATCGGGTCGTCTTGTTGCTTCATTTTTCGATGTCCACGGAAGAGTTTTTTTTTCTACTCGTCATTTCGGTTGTTTGTTTCTGAGTTTTCTGAAATCCTAATGATCATTTCCTTGTCGATGCTTCGGATGCACAGTCTGATGCATAGTCGATATTCTTCTTGAATACTTTTCCGATGCCAATGCGGGTGTTAGCGGTGTGTCTTACCGATTGATCTTTTGTCCCATTTTAGCAGCTTATTTTTGTAGCCACCCGATTAACATCGAGCCCGTTCTTTTATTCCATCTAAAGCCCTCGTGTTTGCTCATGGGATCAGCTCTGATATGATTTTTTTCACTAACATGGTTTCCTGCATGAGGCCATTTATTATGCGTACCCTTGTTTTAAGCCTATTTAAGCCCGTAAGGAGATATTCTACAGTTATTATTGGCTATTTGAAATCTGCGGAGCTGTCATTCGACTGAGCGAGTCTAGCCAGTGGGGATCACGCTTTTTCCAAGTTGTATTAGTATCCAGGTAGGATCTTACTCACTAATTTGTCCTATTGCTTGGCGGTTCATGTTGTAGAAATTTGGTTTGGTTAGGTTTTTCCGTTTTCGTGGGGGGTTTTTAGACTTTGAGGTCATCATTTTTTTATTGAAGCTTTATTCTTGAGTTAACTAGGGCCTCCAGTTTTCTTTCCTGCCCCAGCCCTTTTTTCCCATCTCCTGCCATGAAGACTTTCCCGACCGTAGTTCGTAGTAGGAAGGTAGTGGGAAGACGAGTGTTTCGTCGTCTGCACCACTCCTTTGTTTCATCAATCAGAAGGTGGCGGGATTGCGTCTAGTGTTCGGTTGGAATAGGTGTTTTGTGGAGTGCCATGGGAGGAAATTTCCATTTAGGGTGAAAACCCTGGTTATCCATGAGGGTTTTCCTCTTGGGCATCTTCTATTTTTTCCTTTCTCATGACGGTGTTGACGTTGGTATGCTCTGAGAGATGTGTTGCCATGGTGAGAGCCTTAGGGCATGTGTAGTAGAGTACTTTCCTGTGACCCTTGTCAAGTCCGCATCTAGAAATCTTTGAGCCTGTTGTTTATTTTTATTTTTTTCAAGAGAACGTATTTTAAGGTGGAAGCAAAAGTTTGGTCAATATGCATTATGATGATTCGGTAAAGATATTTCTGGTTAAAATTGGTTCTATTTATTGTAGAATTTGTCAATTACAGTTATATGTCTTGGAATAGATTGAATCTAACATGTTGTCGTATGATCAAAACAACCTCGTATTTTATATAGAAATATGCCTCAGAAGGGGAAAAATAAGGTGCAAGTTGCGGACGAAGATCCATAGATAGAGATCATAACACAAGTTGAAGTTATATATGAAGATACCAAAGCTATCACCGGCATCGATCCTGAGTACAAGTGGGGGGGAATCTACTGAATGATCACCAATCGAAGCATCCCAAATACAGGATTAGAATATTTACCAATATATGCTAATATAGAGAGGCCAGCGATCATGAAGGTTGCCACGTGACCAGAACGTTTTCCATGTGCAGAAGTAATAGGCTAGATCCTCCTGAGGGCTGATGTAACAAAAATGATTTTGTCAAATACTGAAGGACAAGGTTATGTTTCTTATATCCCAGCTTGTGTAGCTCAGGCCTAAAAGCTACCCATGCCCCATAATTATCTAACAAAATAATGGTTAAAGGGCCTTGACCTAGATGTTTTGGACAATGTCAAAATAATGATGGTTCCCGGAAAAAAATTGCGTACATGGCCTTCCTGGGAATATGAAACTGCACACCTACACACTCCTTATAGGTTGATAGCATTAATGTTGAACAGGATCTTTGCAAGAGAAAATGGAAAGAATTATAAACTAAGCTGGGTACCAGTGATTTTCTTTGTGGCCACTAAATGCATCATTTTTAACTGGGCTAATATAGTGTCTAACAGTTTGTCCTCATGCATAAGTGCAGCTCTGGGAGGAGTCTCACAAAATAATTCAGAGTTCTATATGAGCTCTTTTATGATTGATTGTATTATGTGCACACAGTCGTTCCCAGCTCTGAAGTGCTAACGGGATAAGACCAAAACTCCTGTCTATGTTGCATTTCAGTTGTTTTGGTCACACAAATATTTCAACCGTTATAAGAGTATTTGTGAAGACTTCATAATGCCACTATACAGATCAATCTTCCTTCCTAAGTGTGATTTCATGTCTGAAGAAGCCTTGAAGATTGTATAGGATAATGGTCATTATTACCTGACAGAGGAAGGCATATATCTGAGGATGTTTGGTGGAACGAGGGCCCCTTCTGTTTTGCAAAAATATGCAATGGATTATGTTATTCACAATGAAGTAGTGAGGAAATTTTACATTGATGGGGTTGGTAATTTCCTTTTTGATCGGAAGAAGGTTATACACCCCCCACTCCCATTTTATGTAGGAAGTTATAAGTTCTCCAAAGTGAAGAATGCACCATATTTTGTAAAGGAGTTAGAGTAATTCCACTTTGGAGAGATAAGTTTTCATAGGAATGATTCTGAGGATAAGGTTGCTAACTATTGTGCTGCAGTAGGAGTACATTTCAAATATGCAGGTTACTAGGATAAAGATGAAGAAATATTCCATATTGCACGCAATATGACAGCCTTGAGGAAGAGATTCAAGAAAAAGATAATGACCATAGGTGGCAAGGGAAAAGTTGTTGAGCAGCAGAAGAAACAAGAGAGGAAGCTGCTAAGAAAAGGGAAGAGGAGGCACTCAAACTATCACAAAAAGCACAACGATGGTTAGCAAAAGAAGAAGCTGAGAAAAGGAGAGCTAAATAAGAAGCTGAGAAAAAGAATCAATAAGAAGAGTGCCAAAAAAGGTAAGAAGAGGATGAAAGGTCAAGACTGGAAGAAGATGACAGAGAAAGAGACCAGGTAGAGAGAGCAATTGAAGAGTTACAGAAAAAAGAATAGGAAGAACAAGATCATGAAAATTTGGAGCAGACTCAGTCTTATGATGATCTGCTGGGATCATCTGTCCCATCTAACAGCACAGCCATGGGAGATCCAGCTAAGACATTAGGTATTGAACTAATCCCTTTCATCCCATCTCAAGAGCAGGAGGTATCCAATTTAAATACCATTTTTTATGACAAGAATAAGAAAAGAATTGTCCTGAGATCTGAGAAGAAAGTGGACACTGAGGGAAGCGAGGAATCATGGTGATTCAGAAAACAATTGTCCACGGGACTGACAAGGATCCAAGACTTCTGGCAAGGGCGGGTGTAGTCTCAGCCCTTGCAAATGAAGATAATGTGGATACAATTATGACTGATCTAGAACAATATAAGAAGAAGGTTGTTCAAATGAAGGAAACTCTAAAGAAGGAAAGAGGCGAGGGACAAAGTCTTAAGAGGAAGCATGAAGAAATTCTCAGCGAGATTGAGAAGTCAAAGGAGGCATGCCAAACTTTACAATTTGACAAGGATGCCTCGATATTATCAATAGGTATTCTTGAAAGAGAAAAGAAAGATCTTGCGAAGCACGTTGTAGAAGCAAAAAAGAAAGGAGATGTAGTGAGCAAGAGAATAGAGGAGGTAGAAACTTAGAATCTTTTATTGCGAGAACAACTTCAAGTGGAAAAGGAGAAATAGATGGACATCACTCCATTCTGGAATCAAGCCTTGATGCTACAAAAAGAGATAAATCAGGTTTTGCTGAGCCTTGCAGGGGATATGTATAGAGTTAAACAATTTGAGGTCAACTTGAAAGAGCTAGCACTCGGCTCGTCCGAATTCGGGAAAAGATTATCAGAGGTGGTTGAGCTTGTAAAAAATCAGTTAACATGGATAGGAACCTAGTCGACCTTTCAGCTATTATGCCTCAGAAATCTATAGGAAGTGTTAAGATGGAAGTAGCCATACTAAATTTTGGGTGTAGAACAACGGTCAGATTAAACACATCCATTGAGAAAACTATTGAAAAGTGTGTTGAATTTTACAAAGCCATACATCTTGTTCACAATCAGTGCATGATTCTTACAAGCACCCTGGATTAAGATTTCCCAGTCAGGGAAGAACATCTGAAGAACTTGTAGGTGAGGCTGCAAAAAGGAGAAGAACGCATATCCAAGCTCAAAGCTGTTAGTGAGGAAGACATCAGGATCTGGATTATCCAAGCCTCAGCCCACAAGCTCCTGTTAGAGGAATATTTGAGGCAGAATGTACCTAAAGTAAAATAAATTGAGCCTTAGTTGTCAAAGCATGAAGTGGCAGTGCGTGTATTAGGGCCTGCAGAATATTGAGTCATTAGTGAAGAATCACAAGCATGGGGCATTTTTATTAAACACCAACTGGGCCCATTTGAAATTTGTCTTATTCACCAGCTAAATATTATACGATTTTGTATTTATTCTTTTTAAGTAACTCACTAAAAGACAAAAAAAATTTAAAGGAGAGTCGAGGAAGCCCAAAGGTTGGGGAAACTCAGGAGTCATTTTAAATTTGTATAAGTATAGGTAAAGTAGAGAGAGACAAGACTTTTCCATGCTATATTTTGTGAAGTTTATTGTAAGAAGAACTATTTGCTTATATAATAAAAAAAAGCCATATTTTCTGTTGGAGAAGGAGCTGTGACGTTTCAAATATATGTTGTAGATTGGTTGAATGTCGAATTATTTCTGTTTCAGCTTATTCTACAAAGTGTGAGATCATTCTAACTTATGAATTACTTCCATGTTATGAATGATTTTTTGTTATTTTTATGAAACTTATGCAGTATATTGAGTAATGAATGTTTTAACCAACAATGAGCTATCTCTGTGTTTATCTTTCTACATGTATTCATGTATTCTAAATTACGAACAACTATATGTAATATTCTTTGTGGATATTTTACAGTGCATTACTCACCATTAAATAAGATCTTTCTCTCTAGGGATAGGTTAGATAGAATTAGTTAGCTTAGCATAGTTGTTATTTGTTTGTGATTTAGAAGCAAAAGGGGAAATAAGACGAGAGGTAAGAACCTACGCATCACATTATGAACTCTTTGTTGTCTCTATAGATTTCACTTATATTAGGCACTTGCATATCATATATAAAATAAAACTAAAAAATACACTTAAACAATGGACCGAGCCGCAACCGGTAAAACAAACTTAAACCGTTACTTGACCTACGGTAGTCGGACCGTAAACCGGACGGATTCCCTATATTAAATAATAACGAGCTAATTGGGAATGTTTATTGGGGAGAATCACTACTATTGTTACCTCGGATTTTCCAGGCCTCAACAGTTTTGGCGCTAGAAGGAGGGCCATCATTGCATGGCTAGCCTAGGAAATTCATTTTCTCGAGAACACTCCACCAGTGATAGTTCTGAAACCAATTTCCCTAAGAGATGTAGTGCTAAAGAAAAGTTATAGAGTATATCTATTTCGTTGATAACGAGTTGGTTAATGATTTAAGGGGAATCACGAGGGCATATGCAAAGAAGATTGGGGAATTCCCTATTATTCCTACCTTTCCTAGAATAGAAGTTCGTAAGAAAGACCGTCCTTACCGTGAGGATTCAGTGTTAGTGGAAGACTTTAAAGAGCTGGTAGAAACAACCCTGCAAGAGATCGTGTAACCTCTAAATCAGCTAGGACTAGAGTCCCCTCACTACTCACCTTTTCAAACCCCTATCCAATCTCCACCTCAATATCCACCTAGAATCATGACAAATGTGAATCCCAATCAGCCTCCTCCACCACCTGCTTCAAGGGATAGATCCCCTCTAAACCTTACCCCCCCCCAGTTACATGCCATGCGTCAAAATTTTGATAAGTCATTGCCTAAGTTTGAACCGAATGAAGGAATTTCTTTGGATGATCATTTGCAAAGTTTTTACCTAGCTTTAGAAGGTTTACAAGTAGCAGAGCATGAAGACATAGTCTGCAAATTGTTCCCACATACTCTCAAGGATAAAGAAGCCTCATGTTATTTTCCCTATAGGAAAACTCAATCCCAAATTGGAACACCTTTGAGAGATTGTTTAGAAACATGTATGGAACCCCAAGAACTACCGTTGATCTAATGAAAGAGTTTCTTTCCCTCAGAAAGGAAAAAAAAGAGAGGGTGCATAATTTCAATCAGAGGTTTTTTCCCATCTGAATAATTTCGATGCAACAATAAAATCTGCTGAGAACACCTTAGTTGAGTATTACACTTCAGCTCTTGGTCCCAAGATACATATGTTTGTCAAAATATCAATTAATCCCACCTTAGTGGAAACATATGAGGAAGCTGAGAAAGTGGAAGCCAAAATGGAAAGTATAGACAAATATCCTGTACAATCATAGGAAAAAACTTCCGGAAACGAAAATCCTTTTTTGTTAACTAAGCCTAAAGATGAGCGGTCACAGGAATTAGATAGTGTGGTAAAAATGGTGCAAAAACTCTCAAATAAAATAATTGACATGGAAAAAGAGAAAGATCCCAAGAAGCAATTCAAAACTTATTACAAATAGAGAGTTGACAGTGGTCCATCCAAACCTCCCTCTCATAGTCCCTCTGCTATGGACTTAACTGAAGTGGGAATGGAAAATTTCTGTACATTCCATCAACAGCCTCACTCTGAAAGAAACTGCCCGTAGTGGATAAATTCTATGACTTTAGTGATGAATCAATTACTATATTTCAAGTTAACAGAAACTGTGGATGAAGGAGAGAAAGTTCATGAACCAACAGAGACACAAGAAGAAGATACTATGGTTTTATGGGATTGTGCATCCATGTTTAGTATAGAGGATGAAGGACTCACTAAGGAAGAAAAAATATTAGAAACAAATGTTACAACAAGGAGTCAGGGCCCATTGAAAGAGGATAACACGATAATGCCCAAAATAAAGAAACTTCAATAGAACATGAAAAAAATAAAAAATAATACCTAGACCGTTAATATACCAGAGCTTGTCATCATGAGTCAGAATCCCAAGGTAGTCAACGTGCCTGTGAAGTTTGCAGAAAAAAAAAGTTGAAAATGTAAAGAAAAATTCCGCCGAGCATGAAATAGGATATGACATAATAGAAGATATTAAAAAGACTAAGGAAAACATCTCTTTGTTTGAATTGTGTAACTTACCCCAACAAAAGGAAAAGTTGTTGAAAGAACTTGAGACACCTATAATGAAACCCCAGAATGATAACCATTCTAAGGAAGAGATTGGTGAATCAAGTATAGGGGGGAAGTATAAATATATAACACCAGCGTTCCTACTTACTTTTGAAATTTTCAGTTTCAACGTACATAACTGTTTGGTAGACTCTGGAGCATCAGTGAATGTCATGGCTCTTTCAATATGCAAGTAGATAAATGGTCAACCCAAGCCGACTACAGGTCAAGTTTTCCAATTAGACAAGACTACAGTTAAAGTGGTAGGAGAAATGGAGGATGTCCTTATACTCTTGCCAGCAGATGAGAGGGTTTTCCAGTATATAGACATTGTGGTAGCAGACATATCGGACGCATATGGGATGGTTTTGAGCTGAGACTAGTCAGCGAAATTAGATGGTTATTTTTCCTCTGACTGGTCACATTTGTGGTTTCCCTGCAAAGTTTTCCAGAATCAAATAAAGTTTTTGGGGTAAACTCATATGAAACACAACGTAACACAGTTCTAGGGGAAGAATGAACCAATGAACTCTGTTTTGGGGAACTATTTCCTTGAGCTTGAACTAGGAAATTATCAAGCTGAAGAAGCCAGTAACACATCAGATACCCATCTCGATCTCCTACATTTTTTGTGAGCTGATAAGATTGATTGTAATGTAGTACAGTTAATCTCAGATGTAGATAGTAGTTCTAATTCAGTAGGGGTAGGAAAAGAAATGTGGATTCTTTATTTTGATGGTTCCAAAACCCTGGAAGGATCAAGAGTTGGCTATGTTCTGATGGATCCTGAAAAGAAATAAATATTTCCTTTCCTGTAGGTTAGAATTTGAGTGCACTAATAATACAGTCGAGTACGAAGCATTAGTCCAGGGACTGAAAAAGGCAATGGAATTTAACGTAAAAAATCAAAAAGTGTATGGAGATTCTGAAATCATTATTAAATAAGTCCAAAATACAATTCACTGCATATCACCACATGTGAAGGCTTATCAAAATGAAATATGGGATTTACTAACAAACTTTGATGCATTCAATATTATTTTAATTCCTAGGTTAAAAAATGCAGCAACTGACTTGTTAGCTACTTCAGCTGCACGGCTTGTACCCACGAATAACATATGTTCAATTCAATTTCTTTTTAGGCCTTCCATTCTAGACAATATCACCAATATGAGGGTGTTTGATGATGATCAGCAAATCTTGGAATGTCTAACGAATGGTGAAACCTTCAAAGGAGCCATAATAGATGATGAAGAATATCAAGCAAACCTCCAGAATTGAAATTTCATTCCTGAAGGGGTCAGAACGTTGGAACAAATGTTCGATCTAGACAACAAGTTTAGAAAGTCAGCAAATGTTAAGACACACAGTTCGTCTTTGCAATTCGAGTTGATAAATATGGGATCAGAGGCTGAACCCAAATATGTGAACCTGGGGAAATGTTGTTCACCCAGGGAAAGGAGCAAATTCATTAGCTTGTTCAGAAAATACAAAGATGATTTTTCTTGTACATATGAAGACCTCAAAACCTCTGACACAAAAAGTATACAACATGTCATTCCAATCAAAGTTGGAGTCAAGCCTTTTTAGCAGCCTTTGAGCAAGATGCACCCCAAACTAGAACCTCTAATTCAAAGTGAGGTGAAGAAGCTTCTTTATTTAAGATCATATTCAAGGTTAGGAATTCATAATGGGTTTCAAATTCGGTTCTAGTACGAAAGAAGTCTGGAGAGATCAAACTCTGTGTTGATTTCAGAATCTTAAACCGTTCATCTAATAAAGACAATTACCCTATCCCACCCATGGAGCAAATATTACAGATGGTCTCAAGCTTTGTGTTGTTTTCTCTATTAGACGGAGTCTCCAGTTACAACCAAGTGTTAGTAGCAAAAGAAGATAGACTGAATACCACTTTCAGAACCAAGTGGGGGACTTTTGCATACAGAAGAATTCCCTTTGGACTCATTAACGTTGGAGCAACTTTCCAAAGGGCTATGGATATAACTTTTTGCGGTCCGATTTGCTAAAGTTTAGTGGTTTAGTTGGATGATGTCAAAATATTTTCTAAGAAAAGAGAATAACATATGTTTCATTTAAAACAGATTTTCAACGTTGTTGAAAGTATGGCATTTCTTTAAATCCAAAGAAATGTGTGTTCGTAGTTACAGAAGGAAAGATATTGGGTCACATAATTTCAAAGAAATGGATCTCAATAGACCCAGAGAGAATTAAATCAATAGAACAGATCCTTTGGCCCCATAATAAAAAAGGCATGCAGTCTTTTATGGGAACAATAAATTTTGTGTGAAGGTTTGTGCGAGATTTTTCTCAAATAGTCAAACCTTTGCAACAAATGGTCAAGAAAAGTGTCCAATTCAAGTGGACTAATTCAGAGAAGGGTGCATTTAACAAGATCAAAACATCAATAGCTCATGCACCATCCCTTAAAAGTCTCAACTTTGAAAAAGACTTCATCTTGTACACTTTTGCTTCAGACAATTCATTAGCAGCAGTGCTTACACAAAAAGAAGAAGGGGGAGATGAGTACCCCATATCGTTTATGAGCACTAACCTACAAGGGGTTAAATTGAATTACCCCACAGTTGATAAGCAAGATTATACTTTTTTTAAGGCGGTGAAGCAATTCAGACCATATATACTGAAGAACCATACCAAAGTGATAGTTCCACACCCGGGAGTCTGATCTATTTTTGTACAAAAAGAGTTAGGAGAAAGAAGAGGTAACTGGGTAACAACCTTACAAGAATGTGACTTAGAATTCAAAGAAGCGACCATAGTCAAAGGGAAAGGGATATGCAAATTGATGACTGAGAGTCAGGACAATGAATATAATGATTGGAAGAATGAAGCTGAGGTACACATGGTTGTTGTATGTCCTTTATTTACAGCTCTAGAATACTGGTATAGAGACCTGGTTCATTATCTTCAACAAGGATACTTGCCTGAACACTAGAATTCCAAGCAGAGGAAAGTGTTACGCTTAAAGTCAGCCTCATATCAAATTATTGATGGAGTTTTGTTTAGAAAAAACTATGATCGATGTTTGCTCAGATGCTTGGAACGCGAAGATGTAGCTAAGGTTTTGATAGAGCTACATGATGGCCCTGCTGGAGGTCATTTCTTAAGAGAACTACAACACATAAGATTTGGAGAGTTGGGTATTACTGGCTGACTCTGTTCAAGGATTCCCACACTTATTTTAGGAAATGTGATACTTATTAAAGAAGCGGCGAAAGACCAGCAAAGGCAGCAGGACCATTAAAGTCAGTTATTATTTCCAAACCATTCGAGCAGTGGGGGAATGATATTATCAGAGATATCAATCCAAATTATTGATTGCAACACAACTACATCCCGACAGCAATAGACTACTTCACCAGATGGGTAGAGGCCATCCCTTTGCGAAAAGTGAATGAAGATGCAGTTATGGACTTCTTGCAAGATCATGTTATGACCAGGTTTGGGGTTTTAATTTCCCTAGTTTTTTATAATGCTTCTTATTTTTCATCTATTATACTAACTGCATTTGCAAATGAGAAAGGGATTAAGTTACATTATTATGCTAACTACTATCCACAAGGTAATTGTAATGTCCCTCTTATACCTAGGTGCCAATGTGTGCAGAGATTTTGTTTTTGTTTACACTATTACTACAGAGGAGTCAAATCTGTTAGTAGCAACCTTGTTAAGAAAGATTCATGCACATTGTAAACAATCATTTGGGAATTATCTTTAACGTAATTCGCAACATGTCATCATCATAGTGCCCTGAAGACGGCTTACTGTGCATACATAAATTTGTAAGATAACAGTAACATTTTTCCAATTATCCTTTTGCAGTATTACCTACCTATACACGATTAAGGATTTAGGATTAAGGAGAAATATTTCCTAAATAGTCATTCTTAGATTCAATTCATACGTAATAACACTTTCTACAACTTCCTCACCATGAGAACATATGAAAAGGTAGTATACCAAAAGCACCTAAGATAACAATGTTAAGGACACTCAAATCGTGACATCCTGAATGAACTGGAAGTGACTTTTAAAATATTGTGAAACTATTTTCACTCTATATCAGGAAGACTTAGCTATGCCAATTGGATTAAGCTCATTTTTACGTTGCTTGATCATAAAATCTCCAAAAATAACATACATATTCTTTATTTTTCCCATGAGATCCTTATGCCATATTACCATCCTCCTAAACCAACTTAGTCGTAAAGGACAATTCATGATACAAACAACAAAGAAAGAACAAGAGGTTATTATCATTACATCCATATGCCACTTACTTTACAAACAGGCTATATAGGAACCTATACAAGTGCATAGAGGTTATGCCCATTTATAATCATCTTGAGTTCATTTAATTTTACCTTAAGTTCTTGTCATTGCAGGATGATTCGACTACTTGTCCTGCAGGCACTTCAATAATTCTATACAACCACAATTAGGAGATCTTTCTCAATTCATAGGTTATTCAATAGACATAGATGACAGAGGCATGACAGATGCAATGCTTTGTCCACATAATAGTCCTCGGAATGATACAGATCTATATCAACAAATTCTAATTATGCATGAATAAAATCCCTATCACCATTCTTATAGCATTCATCGAGCAATCCAAGTACAAGCAACAGGCGAAGGGGCAAGAATCCCGAGGCAGCTATTAAGATACAACAGGATTCGACAGTTACAGTTTGATGAATAGAATAAATAATCTGTTTCATAATCGAATGCATATATACTGTATGGTGCCCTACCATACTGTCATCATCCGCATCCTCATTACGTCTTCTTCCCTGTGCTTCACAACTTAGCATTAAAATATTCAACTATTCAAGGAGGAAAATATAACCTCATTTTATAAATGCAGCTAGCCACTTTAACGACTAATACTAAACTAGAAATTAAAACTAAATTAAAAACTTCACTTTGTAAGTTAAAATACTGAACCGACTGAAAGCTCGACTTCGAATTTCCACCCAATCAACTAACTCTATCTGGCATGCGTTATCCCGCCTAGAGTCACCCCCGAGCTTGTGCGACGAACCCACTAAGGTAAGGAGAAAACATTCACAAGTGCTTTCAACAAGTTCCACGGTTCGACCACATCGTTTATCAACACCATGCTAACCTGCTACCCAATCGGGTGCCATTACTCTGGTCTGTACATAGTATAATACTTGCTTATCTCACAGTATTTTTCCACTCAGAACTGAATCTTAAT
>LPNX010261758.1:145226-258275 GCA_001517045.1 Pseudotsuga menziesii | reverse complement strand
GGCAACTCCATAATCCCACTACTTGTTACTATGGTTGTACAAGTTTATTGTTAAAGTATGAAATCTTTACATTTAAGGAGTAGGATTAAAAATTCCCACACGCACACCGGATCATCTACATTACAGGAATTAAGGCAGCATGGGAACATCTCCCTTTTACAAAATGTGAACACAATGTTTTAGAAAAAGGAGAAAAGAAAACATCAAAGGTAAACAACATTTAGATCTCGAGGTACACAGCATTTAAAACTCTGATCTAACATGCAGGAAGGTTCAGAGGTCGATTCCAATAGGTAAATATCAGCAAGGGTGTGTGATACAAAACCACTGGTGCCCACGTTTAAAATACCAGATCACTATACAGATCTAAAACCACTCCAGTAGGTATATAAAAAAAAACACAGGGACAATCCAGAACCGGTGATCAAAGGCACGATTTTGGATCCAAATCAATCCAATCCAACAAGGTACAAACACCAGAAGGTAGACACTTTTCCCGGGGTTGTAAGCACATCGTTCAAGATCAGCGTTAGGAGTGAGTAAGTGGATGTAGAGGTATAAATTTGGAGCTTACACTTACCCCGCGCAATTCCAGGTCGCTGTACAATTAGTCACCTGAATAATGCATCGAAATGCAGAATTGGGAGTCATTTAGGATCACTGCTTCCTTAATATAATCAGCTCGCAATTATCAGAGATTTAGCATTCCTATTCAAATGATTAAATAACCTATTGCAGGATCAGAAACGTTAATAGAATTCATTAGGGGATATGATGAATTCATGAGATAAGGTGAACATCGCAAGATGCAGGAATCTGTAATTCATTACAATTAGTTAGATATCAAATTGGCAGGCTCCCAACTAGAGTTGAGATCCGTATCATACCACACCAGGGTGTGAAAATGCCAAATTGTTAGATGCATAATCACAACAAAAAAAATGCAGATCTTAACATGATAAATATGCATGACCTGTCCAATCACAGCGATACAGAGATGGAGTTGAAAAATCAATAATAAAACTCCCAAGGCATGAAAATGCCAAACGCTAGTCACACAAAACACAGCAATTGTAGATAAATACACAGGATCTGCCAAATCGCAGCCATGCAGACATGGACTTGAAAATCCATCACCAAAACTCCCAAGGCATGAGAACGCCAAATGCTTAGACATATAGACACATCGATTGCAGAAAAAATACATATGGTCTGCCAAATCGCAGCCATGCAGACATGGACTTGAAAATCCATAACCAAAAGTCCCAAGGCATGAAAAAACAGGCATATAACAAGCCAAACAATAACTAAAACTAAGATTCATACTAGTAATAAGGAGATCTGAGGTCGCACACCTGGGAGTGTGAAGATTCACTTAATATCCCCTTCGATTTCTGGAGGTAATGAAAACCTCCGCTCCAGCCATCCCCTGCTCTTCCCACGCACCAGAAATACATATACATATATCTATGGGGTGGAAGCTTAGACATCCAGGTAACTTTCCCAAAAAGGTTCCCCCTTTCCCATCACATTTCCCTTTCTTAAAAGGCCGCAGAGTTCTTAATTTTCTTCTCTTCCCATGCATGTGGGATAAACAATGAATTCATACCCGGCAACCCAAAATTCTTTCTCTTTTAGTATACTTTACCTTTCTAATTATTCAACTTAGCTTTTACTTTTAGTATAATCAACCTTTCTAATTATTCATCTTAGCTTTTTCTTTATTTGTACTGCCCTTTCCATTTAACTATTTTAACCCTTTTTTTAAAGGTGGAGAGCATGTGGGAAAAAAAGTGGCACATTCCCATTTTTTAAAATATAAAGTTCTCAAAACTACCTATTACCACATTATCCACACATTTAAAAAATAAGCCAATTAATGTTCCATTCTCTATATCTATACATATTGCATAATATGATGCTCCAAATCATATGAAGGGAAAGGATTAAGATTTCTAAAGGTTTTTCCTTTAATAATGGTTCTGTATCAATATGCCTTTCTTACAATTGTATCCCATTGTGCTATCTTTTTAATATATATAAATATATATCTGTTAAAGAGTAATTGTCATAAGAGCCTTGAATTGTTTCAGCATATATATATTGTTGTATAAAAGAGCTTTTCAACTATACATAAGACATTATGTAAATTAATATAAGAGTAAGCTCTCCATACTTAACCGTTGCATGGTTCCCTTGTTTTATTAATTAAAGCAGTGTTTTTCTTAATCGACTCTACTTTATATACCAAGGACGGCCATGCTAGTGATTAAACACTATTCCTTATTCTCTTAGTATTCACAAGCACACAGCAACTTATTTATTGAGTTTTCTCGATTTCCCTTTTCCGGAAAGGCCCTTCCCCCTAGTGGGTTCGTCACCAAATGTTGTTTTAGTCGTTCGAAGCTTTCAGTCGTTAACCTTATCAATTATAACCACAACTTGATAGAGGTTTGTAGTCGATACTTACAACGATATTTACTTACACTGTGAGCTCTAGGTTGAGGTGGCGAGGGATGTTACATCCTCTCCCCCTTGATTTAACACCGTCCTCGGTGTTACCTGTTTTCCCAGCCTCGTCTCCATTTCTTCTTTAGGTTCTTAATGCTTTCTTTTATATTTCTTAACCCCTCTTGACAGGTGGGGTTATGTCACCAAACCTGCATGTTAAGCATATGTATGTCTACTACATAGACATTGTTAACAATGTAAAACTCATATAATTTTCATAACCTGTCTGTTATATTGCCAATAATGAAACATATAGGTACCATTTTACCTGTATTGCACATACCTTTCCTGGCATATTCCTTTCTTTGGATGTCCTCTATCCCAGCACACCAAGTGCCAACAGTACTCCAAGTACCAATTCAAGCCACCCAACACAAGCACGATACCAACCCTTCGTGTATATCCTTTTGTGCTATTCAGGGTGCTTTGTCATTATCCCAGCACTCCAAGTGCTAACAGTACTTCCAGTACCAACTCAATCCACCCAACACAAGGACGATACCCTATACCCCTCTGTAGGCGTATCTCATTTTTGTGCTCTTCAGGGTGCTTCACCAAGCTAAGGCACTCCGTTCTCGCACACCTCCACAACGCCTAGAGGTTATTCTCTTCACAGAGTCCCCCACTCATGTGACAGTCCTCTAATGTGTGCGGAACGAGTCTTAACCAAATGTCTTACATCTAGGCGTCCCCAGAATGCATAATGGTCCCTCGCTGGCCCGGGGGAAAATCAAGGTAGCTTTCAACCACTTCCTAATGGTGATAAATTTCTTTTCCTTTTTCTCGCCTGCAATCACTCCATAAGTGGTCAGCACATCATATCATTGCTTCAAAGAACATCAAACTTTTTAACATAAGTCACGTCTTACTTTATTTCTCATTCACTAGATAAGAGTCTTTATACTAGTGCACTCTTTTAAATGATTATTCATCAAAATTCATTGATAGCTATCTTGTCCCCTTTTTCTAATATGGTGTAAAGTCAAATTCTTTTGCTTACTTTACATGACATGATGGGACTTCTAAAAAGAGTGGAAACATTTCCTTATAAGTCACCTTTTTATTCCTTGCTAATTAGCAAACAGAAGATACAGAACATTAAATTCCTATTCAGTAGCTCCTACCAATATGTATCAGTTCATTATACAATTTTATTCATTGCTCAATACCAAACAAAAGGTATAGAACTTTAAATTCCTATTCGCCAGTTCCTTACCAATATGTATCAGTTCATTAGCAGCCAGTCCAACGATTAATGTAAGCCCTAAAGGTTGCTTCTCAAATAAAGTTATTTGTCTTGTGCGCATTTATGCAGACTTCAATACCTTTACCAAAATTTTTGTGCAACTCAAAAGGAGAGGATACATTTGTCTTAATCATGGCTAAAAAAAAAAAATCTTCAAAATAAACAAAATATCAACATACCTATGTACTTACCTTGTTGGGCCTTACCTTGAAGTGGGCATGCTATTCCTGCATAACTACAAGGTCAACCAATACATAATTACTTGAAGTCGCTGCACTTTAGAGTACTTGTGTTGTAGATCAACATGAGTCCATTGATTCCTGTTATCTCAAGCTAATTTGATCATCAATTTACAAAACAAAATAGGCACAATCATTTTTTTTTAGCCCAGATAGGCTCGAGTTTTTTGACCTTTGCTTTGATACCATATGTAATGTCCCTCTTATACCTAGGTGCCAATGTGTGCAGAGATTTTGTTTTTGTTTACACTATTACTACAGAGGAGTCAAATATGTTAGTAGCAACCTTGTTAAGAAAGATTCATGCACATTGTAAACAATCATTTGGGAATTATCTTTAACGTAATTCGCAACATGTCATCATCATAGTGCCCTGAAGACGGCTTACTGTGCATACATAAATTTGTAAGATAACAGTAACATTTTTCCAATTATCCTTTTGCAGTATTACCTACCTATACACGATTAAGGATTTAGGATTAAGGAGAAATCTTTCCTAAACAATCATTCTTAGATTCAATTCATACGTAATAACACTTTCTACAACTTCCTCACCATGAGAACATATGAAAAGGTAGTATACCAAAAGCACCTAAGATAACAATGTCAAGGACACTCAAATCGTGACATCCTGAATGAACTGGAAGTGACTTTTAAAAGATTGTGAAACTGTTTTCACTCTATATCAGGAAGACTTAGCTATGCCAATTGGATTAAGCTCATTTTTACGTTGCTTGATCATAAAACCTCCAAAAATAACATACATATTCTTTATTTTTCCCATGAGATCCTTATGCCATATTACCATCCTCCTAAACCAACTTAGTCGTAAAGGACAATTCATGATACAAACAACAAAGAAAGAACAGGAGGTTATTATCATTACATCCATATGCCACTTACTTTACAAACAGGCTATATAGGAACCTATACAAGTGCATAGAGGTTATGCCCATTTATAATCATCTTGAGTTCATTTAAGTTTACCTTAAGTTCTTGGCATTGCAGGATGATTCGACTACTTGTCCTGCAGGCACTTCAATAATTCTATACAACCACAATTAGGAGATCTTTCTCAATTCATAGGTTATTCAATAGACATAGATGACAGAGGAACGACAGATGCAATGCTTCGTCCACATAATAGTCCTCGGAATGATACAGATCTATATCAACAAATTCTAATTATGCATGAATAAAATACCTATCACCATTCTTATAGCATTCATCGAGCAATCCAAGTACAAGCAACAGGCGAAGGGGCAAGAATCCCGAGGCAGCTATTAAGATACAACAGGATTAGACAGTTACAGTTTGATTAATAGAATAAATAATCTGTTTCATAATCGAATGCATATATACTGTATGGTGCCCTACCATACTTTCATCATCCGCATCCTCATTACGTCTTCTTCCCTGCACTTCACAACTTAGCATTAAAATATTCAACTATTCAAGGAGGAAAATATAAACTCATTTTATAAATGCAGCTAGCCACTTTAATGACTAATACTAAACTAGAAATTAAAACTAAATTAAAAAATTCACTTTCTAAGTTAAAAGACTGAACCGACTGAAAGCTCGACTTCGACTTTCCACCCAACCAACTGACTCTATCTGGCGTGTGTTATCCTGCCTAGAGTCACCCCCGAGCTTGTGCGACGAACCCACTAAGGTAAGGAGAAAGCATTCACAAGTGCTTTCAACAAGTTCCACGGTTCGACCACATCGTTTATCAACACAATGCTAACCTGCTACCCAATTGGGTGCCATTACTCTGGTCTATACATAGTATAATACTTGCTTATCTCACAGTATTTTTCCACTCAGAACTAAATCTTAATAATTTCCAGAATCTTTTAGTTAACAGATTACCGTTTATAAATATCGTTGTGCAAATGATTTCACAATCAGAGAATACAAAATAGAAAGTGCAGAGTTATAATATATATATATATATATATCTGGGTTAGCACTTTCTTTTTCGGCTTACAGTCAGCAATGCACCAATCTGGATCTGTTTATTTTGGCATATAAAATGTTCAATTCACTTATAAATGGACGTATAGAAGCAGGAAGATTAGAACCATCAGATACAATACATATACAACATTTAGGCAACTCCATAATCCCACTACTTGTTACTATGGTTGTACAAGTTTATTGTTAAAGTATGAAATCTTTACATTTAAAGAGTAGGATTAAAAATTCCCACATGCACACCGGATCATCTACGTTACAGGAATTAAGGCAGCATGGGAACATCTCCCTTTTACAAAATGTGAACACAACGTTTTAGAAAAAGGAGAAAAGAAAACATCAAAGGTAAACAACATTTAGATCTCGAGGTACGCAGCATTTAAAACTCTGATCTGACATGCAGGTTGGTTCGGAGGTTGATTCCAATAGGTAAATCTCGGCAAGCGTGTGTGATACAAAACCACTGGTGCCCATGTTTAAAATACCAGATCACTATACAGATCTAAAACCACTCTAGTAGGTATATAAAAAAAAACACAGGGACAATCCAGAACCGGTGATCAAAGGCACGATTTTGGATCCAAATCAATCCAATCCAACAAGGTACAAACACCAGAAGGTAGACACTTTTCCCGGGGTTGTAAGCACATCGTTCAATATCAGCGTTAAGAGTGAGTAAGTGGATGTAGAGGTATAAATTTGGAGCTTACACTTACCCCGCACGATTCCAGGTCGTTGTACAATTAGTCACCTGAATAATGCATCGAAATGCAGAATTGGGAGTCGTTTAGGATCATTGCTTCCTTAATATAATCAGCTCGCAATTATCAGAGATTTAGCATTCCTATTCAAATGATTAAATAACCTATCGCAGGATCAGAAACATTAATAGAATTCATTAGGGGATATGATGAATTCATGAGATAAGGTGAACATCGCGAGATGCAGGAATCTGTAATTCATTACAATTAGTTAGATATCGGATTGGCAGGCTCCCAACTAGAGTTGAGATCCGTATCATACCACACCAAGGTGTGAAAATGCCAAATTGTTAGACGCATAATCACAACAACAAAAATTCAGATCTTAACATGATAAATATGCATGACTTGTCCAATCACAGCAATACAGAGATGGAGTTGAAAAATCAATAATAAAACTCCCAAGGCATGAAAATGCGAAACGCTAGTCACACAAAACACAGCAATTGCAGATAAATACACAGGATCTGCCAAATCTCAGCCATGCAGACATGGAATTTAAAATCCATAACCAAAACTCCCAAGGCATGAGAATTCCAAATGCTTAGACATATAGACACAACGATTGCAGAAAAAATACACATGGTCTGCCAAATCGCAGCCATGCAGACATGGACTTGAAAATCCATAACCAAAACTCCCAAGGCATGAAAAAACAGGCATATAACAAGCCAAACAATAACTAAAACTAAGATTCATACTAGTAATAAGGAGATCTGAGGTCGCACACCTGGGATTGTGAAGATTCACTTAATATCCCCTTCGATTTCTGGAGGTAATGGAAACCTCCGCTCCAGCCATCCCCTGCTCTTCCCACGCACCAGAAATACATATACATATATCTATCGGGTGGAAGCTTAGACATCCGGGTGACTTTCCCAAAAAGGTTCCCCTTTTCCCATCGCATTTCCCTTTCTTAAAAGGCCGCAGAGTTCTTAATTTTCTTCTCTTCCCATGCATGTGGGATAAACAATGAATTCATACCCGGCAACCCAAAATCCCTTCTCTTTTAGTATACTTTACCTTTCTAATTATTCAACTTAGCTTTTACTTTTAGTATAATCAACCTTTCTAATTATTCATCTTAGCTTTTTCTTTATTTGTACTGCCCTTTCCATTTAACTATTTTAACCCTTTTTTTAAAGGTGGAGAGCATTTGGGAAAAAAAGTGGCACATTCCCATTTTTTTAAATATAAAGTTCTCAAAACTACGTATTACCACATTATCCACACATTTAAAAATAATGCCAATTAATGTCCCATTCTCTATATCTATACATATTGCATAATATGATGCTCCAAATCATATGAAGGGAAAGGATTAAGATTTCTAAAGGTTTTTCCTTTAATAATGGTTCTGTATCAATATGCCTTTCTTACAATTGTATCCCATTGTGCTATCTTTTTAATATATATAAATATATATATGTTAAAGAGTAATTGTCATAAGAGCCTTGAATTATTTCAGCATATATATATTGTGGTATAAAAGAGCTTTTCAACTATACATAAGACATTATGTAAATTAATATAAGAGTAAGCTCTCCATACTTAACCTTTGCATGGTTCCCTTGTTTTATTAATTAAAGCAGTGTTTTTCTTAATCGACTCTACTTTATATACCAAGGACGGCCATGCTAGTGATTAAACACTATTCCTTATTCTCTTAGTATTCACAAGCACACAGCGACTTATTTATTGAGTTTTCTTGGTTTCCCTTTTTCGGAAAGGCCCTTCCCCCTAGTGGGTTCGTCGCCAAATGTCGTTTTAGTCGTTCGAAGCTTTCAGTCGTTAACCTTATCAATTATAACCACAACTTGACAGAGGTTTGTAGTCGATACTTACAGCGATATTTACTTACACTGTGAGCTCTAGGTTGAGGTGGCGAGGGATGTTACAGTAATGGTCTAGCAGAATCTACAAATAAAAATATCATTAGGATTTTGGAGAAAACAGTCATAGAAAATCAAAGAAGTTGGCACATAGCTCTTCCTAATGCACTATGGGTTGATCGAGTCACACCCAAGAACTCCTTAGGTGTGTCACCCTATACTCTAGTCTATGGGAAAGAAGCCATCTTTCCTCCCAATATATTGTTTCCTTCCTCTCAACTAGATCAAGCCTCTAGAGGAACTAACAATGAGGTCCCGCAAATCCGAATCAATACTCTGCTAAATTTGGAAAATTCTAGATCCAAGTTGAAAGAAAGGTTTAAGCACCAGCAGGAAATAGTGAAAAGATGGTTCGATAAGCACAAAGCTGGAAAGAAGGAATTTTAAGTAAGTGATTTGGTTCTTAAATGGGATCACCTGCATGATGAGAAGGGAAAACACACTAAATTTCAGCAATTATGGATGGGCCCTTTTCAGATTGCAGAGAAGTTAGGCCCCTCAACCTATAAATTACAAGATTTATAGGGGTGGGAAGAGAACTTTCCAGTCAATGGTTTAGTTCTCAAACCATGTTTTTCTTAATGTTGTTTCGTTTTTCTTTGTACATAAATAAACATTTTGATTTGTTTCAGTCTTGTTTTCCTTAGATTAGTTCTGCTTTATTTTCACTTTGATTTCTTAGAGTCTGATTTATTGTAGTTTGTTTGCTTTACTTTGTGTTTTCAATAAACTAGCATGACCTTTGGCGTTGGATTTCATTAGAGTTTTGGATAGACTGAAAATATTTTGACGGAAGTACTACTTTCTATTTACACATATATCATGATTAAATATCCTTTAAGATTGGTAGACTATCAGAATAGATTTTGAACACATTGAAGTCCTGTTTAATCCCTGTAAAATAACTAAGGTCAAAAAAGTCCAGAATACTATTTTGAGACTCCATTCACTTCACACTAAAGTCTGTCCTAGGAAGCTAACAACAAAAGACCCATGGAAAGGAAGCAGGGTGAACAGTTGTATGGTATTTAAAATAATCCCATGCCACAAGTGCAAGCCAGAAGGCCAAGAGAGTCAAATATCCCAGAAAGAAAGCACACGTTAAAAGACATACTAAATAAAATCAGTTTGGATAAGATTTCTCAAAGGTTCTTCTCTGTCCGTGAGATGAAAGAAAAATATTTCTCACACAAAAGGACACTATGGATGGAAGAACCTAGACAAAACTTCAAATGAAGAGATTCATTTGGGAAGACTCAAAAAGACAAAAGTCCAAAAACATCAAAAGAATGCAAAAGGCATGGGAATGAGGAACAAACGAATATATCTGTTCACACCTTGTTACAATCCTGTGGTGTCGGTTTGGAAACAGTCCGAAAGCAGAAGTAAAATGAACTTCATATCTTGGCCTTAGAAGAGTTATCAAGACTTTGAAATCCTGGTTCCCCTATCCTATTGGACCATAATCAATGTTAAAGTTTATAAATCTTGCATTCTAGAAAAATCTGCGCATCTTAAAGAAATCTGGTAAAGTTTGTTTTAACAGGATACTTTAAAGCAATTTTTGTTTAAAAGTTAGTTATCCAGAGATCTATGTCCACCAGTTAGTCGCCAATTGTTGTTGCTACAAGTACCATCCCCCAAAAAAATTACTTTTTAGGGCCCCCTACTCTTTCTAGTTTTTAGAAAAGCTTTGAAAGTCTATCTTTACCTTACAAGAGTTGCTTCATTACTTAGTTTTTTGCAAAAGAAAACTTTTTTATTCTTTCCACCTGATGCATCGGATGAACTCATGAAGTTCATTCGACGTATCGAAAGATTTCCTTGAAGGATTACCGATTCTTTGTGTCTTACAATTCCAAAAATTCTTGCAAAAGCTTCTCGATACATCAGATGTACCCTAGTCTATGGTATCAAAAAACATTTTCCGATGCTTCTCGATCGATTATCAGAAGTCTTTCGAATGCATCGGGTCGTCTTTTTGTTTCATTTTCTGATGTCCACGGAAGATTTTGTTTTTTTTCGACCCACCATTTCAGTTGTTTGTTTCTTATTTTTCTGAAAGCCTAATGATGATTTCTGTGTCGATGCTTTGGATGCACAGTGTGATGCATGGCTGATATTCTTCCCGAAGACTTTTCCAATGTCGGTACGGGTGATAGTGGTGTGTCTTACCGAGTGATATGTTGTCCCGTTTCGGCATCTTATTTTTGTAGCCACCCGATTAACATCAGGCCCATTCTTTTTTACCATCTGAAGCCCTCACGTTTGCTCACGGAATCAATTTCGATATGATCTTTTTCGCTAACAGGGTTTCCCGCCGGAGGCCATTTATTATGCTTACCCTCGTTTTAATCCTATTTAATCCCATAAGGAGACATTCTATGGTTATTATTGGCCATTCAAAATCTGCGGAGATGTCAATCAACTAAGCGAGTCTAGCTAGCGAGGATCATACTTTTTCCAGGTTGTATCAGAAGCCAGGTAGGATCTTACTCACTAATTTATCCTGTTGCTTGGTTGTTCATGTTGTAGCGATTTGGTTGGGTTAGGTTTTCCCATTTTCATGGGGGGGTGTTAGAATTTGAGGTCATCATTGTTTTAGTGAAGCTTTATTCTTGAGTTAACTAGGGCCTCCGGTTTTCTTGCCTTCCCCAGTCATTGTTTCCTAGCTCCTACCATGAAGACTTCCCTAACCGTTTTTCGTAGTAGGAGGGTAGTGGGTAGACGAGCGTTTCACCGTCTGCACCACTCCTTCGTTTCATCAATCAGAAGGTGGCGGGATTGCAGCCATTGGCCGGTTGGAATCGGAGTTTTGTGGAGTTTCGTGGGAGGAAATTTCCATTTAGGGTGAAAACCCTGGTTATCGATGAGGGTTTTCCTCCCAAGAATATTCGAGTTTTTTCTTTCTCGTGACAGTGTTGACGTTGGTATGCTCTGAGAGATGTGTTGACTTGGTGAGAGCCATAGGGCCTCTGTAGTAGAGTACTTGCCTGTGACCCTTGTCGAGTCCGCATCTAGAAAGATTTGCCAGCCTGTTGTTTATTTTTATTTTTTTCAAGAGAGCGCATTTTAAGGTGGAAGCAAAAGTTTTGTCAATATGCATTATGATAATTTGGTAAAGAGATTTCTGGTTAAAATTGGTTCTGTTTATTGTAGAATTTGTCAATTACAGTTATATTTTTTGGAATATATTGAATCTAATATGTTGTCGTATGATCAAAACAACCTCGTATTTTATATAGCAATATGCCTCGGAAGGGGAAAAACAAGGTGCAAGCCATGGACAAATATCCATAAATAGAGATCATAATGCGAGTTGAAGTTATATATGAAGATACCAAAGCTTTCACGGGCATCTAACCTGAGTACAAGTGGGGGGGGATCTACTGAATGATCACCAATCGAAGCATCCCAGATACAGGATTAGAAGATTTACCAATATATGACAATATAGAGATGTCAGTGATCATGAAGGTTGCCACGTGACCGAAACTTTTTCCATGTGCAGAAGTAATAGGATAGATCCTCCCGAGGGCTGATGTAACAAAAATGATTTTGTCAAATACTGAAGGACAAGATTATGCTGCTGATAGCCTTTCTTATGTAGCTCAGGCCTATAAGCTACCCACGCCCCAGAATTATCTAACAAAAGAATGGTTAAAGGGCCTTGACCTAGATGTTTTGGACAATGTCAAAATAATGATGGTTCCCGAAAAAAAAAATTGTAGAAGGCCTTCCGGGGAATATGAAACTGCACACTTGCACACTCCTTATAGGTTGATAGCATTAATGTTGAACAGGATATTTGGAAGAGAAAATGGAAAGAATTATAAACTGATTTGGGTGCCGGTGATTTTCTTTGTGGCCACTCAAGGCATCAGTTTTAACTAGGCCAATATAGTGTCTAACAGCTTGTCCTCATGCATAAGTGCAGCGCTGGGAGGAATCTCACCAAAGAAGTCAGAGTTCTATATGAGCTCTTTTATGATCGATTTTATTTTGTGCACACAGCCATTCCTAGCTCTAAAGCGCTAATGGGATAAGACCAAACCTCATGTCTATGTTGCATATCAATTGTTCTGGGTACACAAATATTTCAACCATTATAAGAGTATTTGTGAAGACTTCATAATGCCACTATACAGACTAATATTCCTTGTTGAGTGTGATTGTATATGTGAAGAAGCCTTGAATATTGTACAAGATAATGGTCATTATTACCTGACAGAGGAAGGCCTATATCTGAGGATGTTTGGCGGAATGAGGGCCCCTTATCTTTTGCAAAAATACACCATGGATTATGTTATTCACAAGGAAGTAGTGAGGAAACTTTACATTGATGGGGTTGGTAATTTCCTTTTTAATCAGAAGAAGGTTGTATACCCCCCACTTCTCATTTTATGAAGGAAGTTATAAGTTCTCCAAAGTGAAGAGTACACCATATTTTGTAAAGGAGTTAAAGTACTTCCACTTTGGAGAGATAAGTTTTCATAGGAATGATTCTGAGGATAAGGTTGCTAACAATTATGCTCCAGTAGGAGTACATTTTGAATATGCGGATTACTAGGATAAAGATGAAGAAATATTCCGCAATGCACGCAATATGACATCCTTGAGGAAGATATTCAAGCAAAAGATAACAACCGTAGGTGGAAAGGGAAAATTTGTTGAGCAACAGAAGAAACAAGAAGAGGAAGTTGCTAAGAAAAGGGAAGAGGAGGCACTCAGACTATCACAAGAAGCAGAACGATGGTTATCAGAAGAAGAAGCTGAGAAAAGGAGAGCCAAAGAAGAAGCTGAGAAAAAGAATCAAGAAGAAGAGCCCTAGTAAAGGCAAGAAGAGGATGAAAGGTTAATACTGGAAGTAACTGACAGAGAAAGGGACCAGGAAGAGAGAGAAGCTGAAGAGTTACAGAAAAAACAACAGGAAGAACAAGATTGTGCAAATTTGGAGCAGACTCAGTCTTATGATGATCTGCTAGGATCATCTGCCCCATCTAGCAACACAGCCATGGGAGATCCACTAACATTAGGGATTGAACTAATCCCTTTCATCCCATCACAAGATCAGGAGGTAGCCGATTTAAATACCATTTTTTATGACAAGAATAAGAAAAGAATTGTCATGAGAAATGAGAATAAAGTGGACACCGGGGAAAAGCAACGAATCATGGTGACTGAGAAAACAATTGTCCACAGGGCTAACAAGGATATAAGACTTCTAGTAAGGGTGGGTGTAGCCTCAACCCTTGCAAATGAAGATAATTTGGATAAAATTATGGCTGATCTAGAACAATATAAGAAGAAGGTTGTTCAAATGAAGGAAACTCTAAAGAAGGAAAGATGCGAGGGACAAAGATGAAGAGGAAGCATAAAGATATTCTCATTGAGATTGAGAAGTCAAAGGAGGCATGCCAAACTTTAAAATCTGACAAGGATGCCCTAGTATTATCAATAAGTATTATTGAAGGAGAAAAGAAAGATCTTGAGAAGCAGGTTGTAGAAGCAAAAAAGAAAGGAGATGAGGCGAGCAAGAGAATAGAGGAGCTAGAAGCTCAGAATATTTTACTGCGAGAAAAAATTCAACTGGAAAAGGAGAAATAGATGGACATCACTCCGCTTTGGAACCAATCCTCAATGTTGCAAAAAGAGATAAATCAGGTTTTGTTGAGCCTTGCAGGGAAGATGTATAGAGTTAAATAAATTGAGGTCAGATTGAAAGAGCTAGCACTCAGCTCGTCCGAATTCTGGAGAAGATTATCAGAGGTGGTTGAGCTTGTAAAAAATCAGTTAACATGGATAGGAACCCAGTCGACCTTTCCAGCTAATATGCCTCATAAATATATAGGAAGTCTTAAGATGGAAGAAGCCAGACTGAATTTTGGGTGTAGAATAGCGATCATATTAAACACAGCCATTGAGAAAACTATTGAAAAGTGTGTTGAATTTTACAAAGGCATGCATCTTGTTCACAAATAGTGCATGATTTTAACAAGCACCTAGGATCAAGATTTCCCAGTCAGGGAAGAACATCTAAAGAACTTACAGGAGAGGCTACAAAAAGGACAAGAAAGCATATCCAAGATCGAATCTGTTAGTGAGGAAGACATCAGGATCTGGATTATCCAAGCCTCAGCCCACAATCTCTTGTTAGAGGAATCTTTGAGGTAGAATGTACCTAAAGTAAAAGAAATCGAGTCCCAGCTCTCAAAGCATGAAGTGGCATTGCATGTATTGGAGCCTACAGAATATCGGGTCATAAGTGAAGAAGTACAAACATGGCTCATTTTTATTAAGACACCATCTGGGCCCATTTGAATTTTGGCTTATTCACCAGCTAAATATTATACGATTTTGTATTTATTCTTTTTAGTAATGCACTAAAAGACATAAATTTTGTAAAGGAGAGTCAAGGAAGCCCAAAGGTTGGGGAAACTGACGAATCATTTTAAATTTGTATAAGTATAGGTAAAGTAGAGAGAGAGAGGACTTTTCCATGCTATCTTTTGTGAATTTTATTGTAAGAAGAACTATTTCCTTTTATAATAAAGAAAGCCATATTTTCTGTTGGAGAAGGAGCTGTGAAGTTTCAAATGCATGTTGTAGATTGGTTGAATATCGAATTATTTTTGTTTTAGCTTATTCTATGAACTGTGAGATCGTTCTGACTTATGAATTACTTCCATGTTATGAATGATTTTCTGTTATTTTTATGAAACTTATGCAATATATTGAGTAATGAATGTTTTAACCAACAATGAGTTATCTCTATGTTTATCTTTCTACATGTATTCATGTATTCTGAATTATGAACAGCTATCTGTAATATTCATTATGTGTGTTTTACACTACATTACTCACTATTAAATGTAATCTTCCTCCCTAGGGATAGGTTAGATAGAATTAGTTAGCTTAGCATAGTTGTTATTTGTTTGTGATTTAGAAGCAAAAGGGGAAATAAGATGAGAAATAAGAACCTACGCATCACATTGTGAACTCTTTGTTGTCTCTATTGATTTCTCTTAGATTAGGCACTTGCATATCATATATAAAATAAAACTAAAAAATGCACTTAAATGGTGGACTAGGCTGCAACCGGTAAAACAAACTTAAACTGTTACTTGACTTACGTAGCCGGACCGTAAACCGAGCGGATTCCCCATATCAAACAATAACGAGCTAATTGGGAACGTTTATTGGGGAGAATATCTACTGTTGTTACCTGGGATTTTCCAGGCCTCAACAATCCCACAATAGTATATTTTTTAATTGTATGCACATTGTTAGTATTTTTCCTTCTTATAGGACAATATTTAAAATAATGTGATTCACTGCATTCCTAGCATTTTAATGGTCCTCTTTGTGCAGTATTCTTATTCTAAGTAGTGTGTACTTTTGTTTCTTTCATTGCAATCGGATTTTGTTGTTTATTATTTTTAAAATTACTTCCTTGGTAACCTCGATAGTGATTTCCAGAATTTTTATAAAAAAATGTGGCTTTCATTTTATGTTCAAAACTTTCACGTCTTTTATTTTTCCAATTAGGTATACTTTATTTTTGTTTTTATTTTGGTCATAAGAGAAATTTGCTTTTATCATAGCCACTTCCAGATTTTTTGGATTATCATATTCAATTCTCACTTTAAACATAAGACAAAAACAACTAAGGAAACACTAATTTTTTTTTTATCAATAATATATGGTACATAACGCAACAAACATAAAAGGTTACTGCATAATTCTTTCATTGGCATTGCACCTAATCTCAACTCATAAAATTCTTTAGCTTTTTCTTCATAATATTGTTTCAATAAATATTTTATTTTAAAGTATTTCTTAAAAATATCCCATGTTACATAACGTTCTTTAATGTTCTTTACATTTTTTATGTCTTGCCACCAGATATCATCTTTCCAAGTTATATTGTAAATTGTCATTTTCTCCTTTAACTCATCTAAATAGTTATAGATATAAAAATAAATTTTCATTCTTGAAATACAAGCCTCTGCTTCTTCTCCTTTTTCAAATTCTCCATTGAACATAGGAGGCTTAATATTTTTAAATTCACCAATAATTTCTTCATATAGATTATATTTCTTTTTTTGTTGGTTACTATCGCTACTTTCACTAGAATCTTTGTATTTTTCTTTACTTTGTTTAGTTTATTCTTCACTTGAAACCTCAGTCTCATTGTTAGAAAATTTATAAGGTGCAACCCTTTCTATTTCTAACTGAAGTCCTTTATTCTTTTCTTCTTCATGATTATTTATTTTAGTTAATAGGACATTATTTAGTTCTTCTTGTTCTTTTAATATGTGTTCGTTATCTTCTTTAACACTCTGCAATTATGTTTTTAAATATTTCCACTGTTTGTAGGAGTTCATAGCGATTATCACTCCTACTTTCGACGGACATTTTAACTTATACCATTTTTCCTGCAAATTAAAGGTTATTTTCCTCTTTCTAAATACAAAGAGAATCAAACCATAACACAAGTTAGTTTTCTTGTTTACTTTTGTTAAGTGTTTGGCCTTTTCAAGATGAGTGTTGTAACTATGCTCTGATACTATTATGTCACAACCCCAAAAATACCCCCAATATATATATATAACTCTTTGTCTTTATAAGCATAATCTCATTTATTAAGTTTTAATCACTTGATTTTGTTTTCAAGTTCTAAGTTTAGTTTGTTGCATGTTGACAGTGTATCGATCTTTAGCTTGGGATCAGTGATCAACGAAGGTAAAATAATTTGCTTACACTTGCAGTTTCTTAACAAGGCATTTGATGTCAAGGTATGTGTTCATTCTACACGCTAAGTTTAGGACCCTAAGGATTATCTTTAGTCCTAAGTCTTGGGTCAATGAAAATCTTAGTACTAAGACCAATGTTTACAAGAATAAGGATTTGTTAAAGCTTGTATGTTAGGATTAACCCTATATTTTATATAAGGTTTAAACCCACCTTATTATACATTTTTATTTTAATTTTGTTAAGGTTTATAAAAAATTGTAAACCATCCATACGATGGTATGAACTAAGGTATTGACTTTATGTTTGTAATCATGCGACAGTTTGAAGATGGCTCAAAAGTTTGCAAAGGATTGAAGTAAGTGTTCAACAACTTTCAAGGTTTAGACGCTAAGTGGAAGGTTTTTAATGTTGCACTTTGTATGCTCAAACCTGTGGCATGCGAGTTGATAGCGCATCCTAGTTGATTTAATGCTTTCTTGTAGTTCCTTAACTACACTTTTGGGCCTCGATTTTGGAAACTATATTGTAGCCTTCCACTTGTATCTTACCTTAGCTCTACGTTGTTGGATGAGTTTTAATTGGGCTTGATTAATTTTGGAAAGTGCAAACATTAACTCTGTCTTAAACCTCAATATTATATTTGGTTGTTGAGAAAGTTATTTTCTAGTTTTTGTTCCTTTGTTCGTTTCACAGACCACCCTACCGAGGGTTTTTACCTTATTGTGGTTGTTATGCTTCTCCCTGGAGTGAATAGAGATCTTTATTCTCTGGCCATGAAGCTCATGCTTCTCATTTGAGCTTTGGAATGAACATTTAGCGAATGGGATTTTATTTTGAAGAGTATAAGGGTGCAGATTTAGATGATCTGACTATGTCTCTCCTTCTTTCGCTTTGTGTTTTTCTTTAATCCTTCTCTGCTTTATTTGTGAGGAAGGATTGATGGTTTGGCCTCTGCATTCTACTATTCATGTTGGGGATTTCTTCAGTGAAGGGGAAGTTATCGTTTCTTAAGGTAAGTTACACTACTATGTATAGTTTTTGCATACATATAAAATTTATCATGTTTTTTAAAACTAAAACAAGAACGCTTTTACAAAGGGTTTTGCGGTGGTGCACTTGTTGAAGAAGAACCCTGGTACCCTTGAACAGTTACACTGTAAGAGTTATTGGTCTCCACTAGTCTTAAATATCACTAGTGTACTACACATTAATACATCTCATTCCATTTCTTGAACACTACAAGTGAGGAGGAGGAAGAGGAAAGGTAAAGATAACTTACTTTTAATTCATTTTGGTTATTTTTTAACTCTCAATTTGGCCAAAGAGTAACTCTAGGCTCTCATTGCAATTCTAGTTATGGTGACTTTTCTTCAAACCTTTGACATTCCTCTTGGCATAGATTTTGATTTTAAACTGTAAATATTTACTCCTCTTGAGGTTTAGGGTTTTAGCCTTCAAATTCTCATTTCATGACAATAATTGTATGTAGGATTATTGAAGTCTCGAGTGGTTATCTTACTTAGTTTTTTGGATTGTACATGCTAGGAAGTTTCCCACAATTGAAGTTTGCAAAGGATATTGATTTAATGATTGTTATTCTTGGCTAGCAAGTCTTAAATATTTAAATATTAATGATTTTTAATCTTCCTCCAAAGCATTCGATGCTATGCATTTGGTAAGTGTTAAACTTAGATTTACATTGTTAAACATTGTTATTATTTTGCTTCACACTTTCAATTCTAACCCCTTTTTTTTATGTGCATGGGGATCAAATGTTGGCATAAACCTACCTACGATCATGGGAACTTCACTTAGTGAACCTCTTACATAGAACGTGCGATCATGGGATATTAAAGAATAACCTTAATTTCGAGAGATATTGACCCATACTCTTTTTGTTGAAACCCCCTCTCAATACTTAAAACCTCCTCCCCACCCCATTTTATACCTCAATCCTTATAAACCACCCTACCCACCCCTATTGTACTGCATATTAATACTTATCATTCCATTTCTTGAACACTACAAGTGAGGAGGAGGAAGAGGAAAGGTAAAGATATCTTACTTTTAATTCAAGTGAAGCCCCCATGCCTACGATTTGCTTAGACTGGTTTTCTTGTTTTCGGGAAGGTATCCTCAACAACTATCTGCAGGTCGAAAAAATACTATTTAACCATGGTGTTGGGTTTGGATCTTATAAAGAGGACTTCTCGGACTCTTATATTCCATGGATGAACCCTAAATTAAGTTGGAATGATTTTTAGTTGATGTTTCTAGTATGATTCGCAACTTGATTGTCGATCTCGTTAAAGACTTGAATTAAATTTTTAATCCAAAGATTGGATTCTTGATGTACATTACCACTATGTATGTGGAAATTTTGTTTATCTTTTAGCTCAGTTTATAACTTATGATCAATCGTCAGATTGATAACATAGCTAGGTTTTTAAGTGTCTACCTTTGGCCTTAATGGCATAATCATCGTTTAGAAGTTATGAATCCTCTCGGCTCTAATGATACTTCTATACATTGTTAATAGTTAATATAATTTTGTTACAACATTATACCACCTAGTACGATGGTCACATATCACCTAGGGCATACCTTCATTTGCTTTTCACTTATGTTGCATAGTCCAAACCTTGTTTATGTTGGTCTCCTAAGGTATTTGGGGGTTTTGGACTATTAATTGCACCCAACACCCACATTTTTTATCATTCAAGAGAATGAGCACCCTCATTAATGACATTTTGGTCTCCTGGGGTGCTCCGACTCCTTAAAATAGGGAATGGATTTGACCAGAAGCACCTATGCATTGTATTTGAGTGTTTTTCCTCTTTTGGACCATTAAATGATTCATAGAGCCACTCCCACTCACCCATGCACTCCAGAACGCCTATCATAACCTTATTTATGACCTACCATGCTTTAGCTACATTCGCATGACTATTCATGACCGTTTGAGGTGGTTTGGGAGCTCATTGGTCCACCTAGGGGGGTTTGAGGTCCAATCTAATCCTGCCACATGTATGCCATCAATTTTCCTCCTAAGGCTAACGATTTTATCCTATTATATTATAATCATGTTCTAGACATATTTACATGTTGGACAGTAATAGAAAACTCAGTTATTGGCACCATCTCTATGTGGTAATATTGCTCTTTTACACATTTTTCGTCATGTTTTACGAAATTATTTAGTTGTGAGGATTCTATTAGCTCCTATATCATTCTGTGAATCATATTTTCACATGGTATCAGAGCTATTTGGAGCTGAAAATTGAATTCATATATTTCATAGGGTTCAAATTGCTATCTAGGGTCTCCTCCAGAAAATTTAAGAGTTTTCATTGCAAGCTGTTCAAGTGTTCTTTGTCACTCCGTCTACAAGCGTAAATGGAGTAGTCTCATAAAATTACCCAATTAACTTAATTTGAATGCAAGGTCGAAATGGTGATCTAGTTGAGGTCGAAAGGTCTCTACAGAGTAACCATGGGAACAGAGAATGAGCCCGACTTTGTTGTGGAAAATTCTAAGTATTTCAACATATTAGATGAAGCATTCAGGATGCTTTCTCTCAATTTTTTGAGGGATATTTTATTTAATGTACACAGTATTACAACACCCAATGAGGTGTGGCTCAATCTCGAGTCACTGTTTGGGAAGACATATGAGATGAGATGGCACCAACTCAAAAATGAGTTGATCACATTGAGTCCAAATCACTTTGAGACAATCCATGATTTTTTCACCAATTTCAAATCCTTGGTACTTCATCTGAAACAATGTCGCATCGAAAATAAGGAAGAGTAATTGATCTTGTCCATTCTTTCGAAGCTAGGTCCTGAATACTTAGTGTATGTCTCAACATTCCACTCAGGCATGATGACAATTCGAAATTAGAGAATGCCTACCTTGGCAGACTTCATGGAGTCTTTGACTCAAGAAAAAGACAAATTGGTTCAAATGGGTACCATCAAATACACCAAGGATCAATCCCTTGCTGTAGGTTTTTCGAATCAAGGAAAGGGAAAGAAGAATCTCAGGGATTCAATGCAACAAGAGAAGAAGAAGTTGGAGAATCCCAAATATTCTAATGTGGGTTCAAATCCTAGAAAGGACAAAGGAAAGAAGCAAGAGAAGAAAAAATGCACTTATTGTCACAAAGGTTGGCATTCGGAGAGTGCATGCATGAATATAAACATTTACATGATGGCACAAATCCTTTATAAAAATAACATTCATCTTCCAGATGGTGCAAGGAAGAAAGCGGGAGGTTCAAATTCTGAGAACAAGGATAGATGTCATGCACTAGTTGCTCGATCTTATGACTCTTCCTCCTTCATCATATATTCAGATGCCTCAAGGCACATGGATTTAGTACAAGAATCCTTCTTGTCCCTACATCCATACAAGGGTCCATCCATCCTCATGGGTGATGACTCTAACATCCCAGCCAAATGGTTTGGTAGGATCAACCTTGACAATGGGTACTTCAAGAATGTGTTTTATGTGCCTTATATTGAAGCTAACCTACTCTCTGCATATCAAATGAAACATATAGGTTTAGCAAAGAGAGTGACATTCACTCAAGATTATGTGGAGATTTTAAAATTTTCTACATGCCAAGTTGTTGCAGTAGGTATTGCAAATCATGAGTTAAGGATGTACAAGTTTTCACACTCTCTTCCTTACTCCTCAGGGAATGCGCTCATGTGACATGAAAATGAGACCAGCAAGCTATGGAATGCGAGGTTTGGACACCTCAATTCCATATATATTCAATTTTTGAGAAAATATAACATGGTTAAAGGCATTCCAAGTATCAAGTTTTCCAAAGGAACATGCAAGGGATGCATAGTTGGGAATCATGCAGAGCACAAGTATGAGAAGGGGAAGGAAATAAGGGTTGTCCAAGTGCTTTATTTGATCCATTCATATATGATAGGACCTCTTCCCACACCCTCTTATCGAAACTCGAGTTATATCTTAACATTCATAGTTGATTTCTCAATTTATTGTTGAGTGTATTTTCTCAAGCAAAAATTTCGAGTGTTTGAGATCTTCAAAGTTTTCAAGGCTTTGGTTGAGAAATTGAGTGGGAATAAGATCATGGTCTTAAGGAATGATAATGGAAAGGAATATGTCAATAAGAACCTATAAAAACTATGTGAGTAAAATGGAATTCAAATGCCACATTATGTTCCTTACACACCGCAACAAAATGGTGTGGCAGAGCACAAGAATAGAGCATTGAAGGAGATGGCCACATGCATGTTGGAGGCTAAGTATTTGTCTCCTAAGCTATGGGATGAAGCCATCAATTGTGATTCATATTTTCAGAATATAATTCCACACAAATCATTAGAAGAGAAAACTCCATTTGAGGCATGGAGTGGTTTGATTTGAGGCATTAGAAGAGAAGTATACAGTTTGAAGAAGAGCCCATGCAAGAGATCAAACCAGTCAAGGGGGATTGCTCACACCCTCCACTTGATGATGATGTAAGTGATGAATATATCTCTGATTTTTTTTATTCTGATATGGAAGATGAATATGATTACATGCATGCAGATCATGACTCGCCCATAAGGACAAATGGGATGAGAAAACCATACACGAAGATGGTGATCTTGTTAGAGATCCACTAGACTCTAGGAAGACTAGATCTCAGTTTCACAATGATTTATCCACTTGTGATTCGAATATTCCATAGAGGTTATTTATGATGGTTTGATATGATCCTCATTCATATGAAGAATCGTCACATGATCCAAGATGGAAAATAGCCATGCAAGAATAGTTCAATTCTTTGCAAGACAATGAAACTTGGGAGTTGGTTCCTCTACCTTCCAAGAGGAAACTAGTGCAATGTAAGTGGGTTTATAGAACAAATATGTATGTTGATGGTTCAGATTAAAATTGTAAGGCTAGGTTGGTTTCCAAAGGCTTCTCTCAAGCTCATGTAGTGGACTATACGGATACATTTGCATCGGTTGCAAAGATGGATTCTATCAGGTTATTTTTGGCCATTAATGCATCTAAGCGACGGGAGGTGCACCACATGTATGTGAAATGTGATTTTCTTCATGGTTACCTTCATGAGGAGATTTATATGCAACAACATAAAGGTTTCATTCATGATCCTTCACTTGTTTGTAGGTTGAAAAAGTATCTCTATGGCCTTAAGCTATGCCAAGATGGACAACTTTCTTCTCTCACACGGATTTGAAAGATGCAAATATGATCCTAATGTATATTTTCATAATTTATATGACTCTATTCAAATCATATTACTATATTTTGATGATATTTTGATAACTAGAAGTTGCATTCCTGATATAGGTTCAATTAAGTCTTCATTGCACAATGTGTTTTCAATGACTGACCTTGGATTGTTGAAACAATTTATTGGCTTGGATATTGAGCAATATGATGCAGGTATTAAGGTATGACAATCAAAGTATGTTGTATACCTGTTATTAAAGTTTAAAATGGATTAATGTAATGCAACCAAGTGTCCCTTCCTTCCAGTAGTTAAACTAGGTGATTTTGGTTCATCTCCATTGGTGGACAACTAGTTGAGAGCTTGTTGAATCTCACACAATCTCAACTTGATTTGGATTATGTAGTAGATGTTGTTGCAAGGCATATGCAGGATCCTCATGAGATCCATTGGAATGATTCTAAAAGGAACTTGGGTTATGTGCAAGGAACCAAACACTTCGGGATACAATATGTTGATAGTTCTCCACTAGAACTAGTTGGATTTACTTATTCTTATTGGGATGGATATTCCACTGAAATAAATTCCAATTCAAGTTATGTAATCATGCTTGCACATGGTCCCATATGTTGATCAAGAAAGAAACAACACACTATATCCCTTTCATATGCTGAAGTCGAGTATAGAGGAGTAGTGACTGCAACTACACGATGTGTGTGGTTGCAAGGAATTCTTGGAGAACTTGGTTTTGCATTTGATTCACCCACTGTCATTTGGTGTGACAATAAAAGTGAAATCAAGATATCCACAGAAAAAGTATAGAGACATAGGACCAAGAATATTCATATTCGCATACACTACATCAGGATCTTGGTGCATGAGCAACTGATATCATTGCAGTGTTTCTCATCTGCAGAGCAAACTGCTGACATCTTTTCCCATGGATTCATAGAGAAGACATTCACCTATCTAAGGTCACTCCTTGGAGTGGGTGATATATGGTGATGACTGACATTCACATTCATATTTTTCTCCATGTCCATTTTAGAGGGGACGTTTTGTTCCTATGTGGTTTTCCTTATCACCTTGGTTACATGGACATATAAATGTTTGTAAGAGGTGGCTTCAGCCTTAGTTGCCAAGACCTCAATTTTTGATGTGGTTACACTAAGTAAATATTAAGGGGGGGTGTTAGAACATCATACCACCTAGTACCATGGCCACATATCACCTAGGACATACCTTCATTTGTTTTTCACTTATGTTGCATACTCCAAACCTTGTTTATGTTGGTCTCCTAAGGTATTTGGGGAATTTGGACCATTAATTACACCCAAATCCCACATTTTTTTATCATTTAGGAGCATGAGATCCCTCATTAATTACATTTTGATCTCTTGGGGCACTCCCACTCCTTAAAACAGGGAAATGGTTTGACAAGAGGTGCCCATGCATTGTATTTGAGTATTTTGTTTCTCTTTTGGACCATTAAATGTTTCCTAGAGCCACTCCCACTCATCTGTGCATATCCTACCCTTATTTATGACCTATAATGCTTCACTTGAATTCACATGGTCATTCGTGGTCGTTTGATATGGTTTGGGATCTCATTGGTCCACCAAAGGGGGTTTGAGGTCCAATCTAAGCCTGCCACATGTATGCCACATGTTTTCCTGCTTAGTCTAATGATTCTATCCTATTGTATTATAATCATGTTCCATACATATTTACATGTTGGAAAGTAATAGAAAACTCATTTATTCGCACCATATCTATGTGTTAATATTGCTCTTTTGAATTGTTTTCTTCGTGTTTTGTGAAATTCTTTAGTTGTGAGGATTCTCTTAGCTCCTATGTCTTGTTGTGAATCATATTTTCAAAAATTTATGAGTTATTGGTGTTATTTAAGTTATTACATTTATACTAAGGGTTTATCTAGCATGATAATGTATTTTGTATAAAGAGATCTATTTGTCTGTTATTAGTTTTGTGCATAAATAAATGATATAACAAAAATTTAACAACTTACTCAATCTATAAATTTCGATATATCATACTGTAATAAGAACTAACATGGATTAATAAGTACTTTCAAAAATGTAACTAACAAATCTAAAAATAACAGGAATAATAGAATGGAACCTGTTACCACTTATGGGAAATCAAAACTGAAGGTCATCGTTCCTCCCAACCAATCTTCCAAAACAACTAGGTTACTTGCTTTGAAACCCCCAATCCTGTTTATTGAACCAAAATGACAAAGACTGGTCACATTGCTCTCTTTTCATAATCTAGTATGTATTCCCCTCCATCATAACCCTCGTGTTCATTCAATGGGATTAAAACTTATAGTATTTTTCCTAGGACTTGGTCGTTTATGAGCCACCTACTCATTATTACTCCACAATAAGTATCGACCTGATTTTTAGGGAGGATGCCTCCTGCACCACTTGATATTTTATTCAGTACTTTTTCCACTTGGGCTATTCCTTTAACACGTGTCACTCCTCCTTGTGGGTCAACAAACAATCTAGAATAGCTACTTTAGTTTTGATTCTCTTAGTTTTTTTATTTCTTAATAATTAATAATTATTTTACATTTATTTTGACCTCACTTGGTCAAAATAAAAAATAATAATTTAAAGTCTTTAAAACAATAATTATTCGGGTTCTTAGGTGTATTACACTCTACACAATTTCAATCGTATTAAAAGCAGAAGATTCCACTTGATATCAGTTTCATGAATGGGAGAGGAGCATACCATCATACACTTTTTGGGAAGAATAAATTTCATCTATATAATCCAGAGTAGCCATTGTTCATTAGAAGTTTACTCCAGTAGGAAGAGTATTTCCCCATTGACTCAGCCCTATTTGTACAACCCAGGCATTTGATTTAGGTTTAATTTGGTCACAAGAATTAAGTTCATCTATATAATCCACCGCAGCTACTGTTCATTAGAATTTTACTCCAATACAAGACCCATAGTATATCCTCATCGTCTCGGCCCTATTTGTACAACCATATGAGTATATTTATATCCAAGGATCATGAATATGTAAAATACATTCTAATTTGTGATTTATCATTTGTGGTATAAAAAATATCATAGATACTTGGCACTCAAAAATATGATTCTTAGTTTATTAGTTAGTTTATTAAAAATAGTTTTTAAAAGTTATTCGAATTCGATATACAACAAGGGTTATTCACATGTTTGTCATTTGAATTTATTAAAAATGTGAAATTCAAAACACATCCCTTTTCCTCACATCCCATCCCTCTATCCACTTGTGTGACAAATACATAAATTATGCCACATCATCAATTGAATCATCATCAATAGCCAATCAATCTCTCTATGTTTATTTAATATTTCATAGTAATGGCAGACATAGTAGAGAAACAATTATACCTTAGATGAATTTGAACATACCTTCTGCACTGCTCAAGCCAAATTTTACATTTTCTATCGGGAATAAGTATTTCTTATCAATTATGTAGTTAGTACGACTATTTTTTCTGCATATCTGAATCGAAGTTGTGCCATTTTCAAATCTCCTCAATTTGTTTCTCATAGTAGTTAATGTAACTACTTTCAAACCTTTACTATTTCATAGACAACTTACGTAAGAAAACTTTGGATGATCCAAAAATCAACTAATCTAAAACAATTCAGAAAATATAACATATTCTCTTGTAAAAGCTATCAACATTCGGCAAAAACTTCAACAAAATTTTCATTTCAATTTTTTTTCAAGACAAGGACTTTGCTCCTCACAACCCTTCGTAATAATAATAATTACTACAGCAACAAAAAGTGAAATTTTGAAATACCACACCTTAACAATATTGTAAACATGGCATTACATTTAAAAATTAAATTGTATACCCATTATCATTATTTATGTCATCGCATGTAACCTTACAATAAAGGTTGGTTCCATAGGCATGGGGTTGGGATTCTATTGAAGAGAATTTCCTTACATGGTACAAAAACAATCTTGAATATAGACGTCTTCCAGTATTCATATGCTCGGATATTTGGAAGTCTAGGAGTTGTGTTATTTTTTAAGACAATCCCTTGAATCTTTTTACAAGTTCTTTGAGACTTATTATCTATTATAGAGAATTTGCAGGGATGGACACTAAACAAAAAATGCAAAGACATATTTATGATCTTACTTTTACTCGAGAGTCTCGAGAGGCTACAGGGTTCTTTGATGGTGTAGCACAATATGGCATATGTGCGGTAAGTATATTGCTTAGCATCAATGAAGGACATCATTTCAAGCTAAAGTTAAATTGTGGTTGAGGATCCAACACAAAAGTAGAATTTTTGGCACTTTGGTGTCTAGCTAAATTTGCTTCTATCCTTGGTATAGATACTTTGGATATTTTGGGGGCTTCTTTGGTCATTATAAACTTTGCAAGAGAATTATGGCCCCTACTGGTTATTACTCTCCATCATTGGTGTTGGAGGATTGGATTATAGTTTTGCTTCTTTCTATAAGATGAATTTGAAGCATATCTACAAAGAGCAAAATCATATTGTTGATACTATTTCCAAAGATGATCTTGGTGTTGAAGATGGTCTCCTTCAATGAGAAGAAATTGTTGAATGAAATCTGAATGATCATGGCTCTATTTTATGTTTTGGTGATGATGATGTTCTAGCATAAGAGATGCTCTCTTACTCTTTTGACTTTTGTTCTTTGCCTGTGTTACTTGTAAAGATGTTTTGGGAGGTTCTTGTCTGATGAACAACATGTTTTGATGTAATTATATTGTTATTTTTTGTAATTTATGGAATGTGGTTGAGAGGAGAATGCATTGTGTATGATTTACAAATATAGTTATCTATATCTAAATTGATTTTATGATTAGTATATGTACTTTTTGATTCTATGAATAGCAAAAATATAATTTTTTTTACTTCAAAAAGGGACAAAAATATATGGAAGATAGTTATTTAATGATTAAATGTTTAAATATTTTTAAAATTAAGAATATCATTAAAAAAAATTATATATTTTTTTCAATCTATTATTATAAAAAAAAAATGAAAATGAATAGTAAAAGTTATGTATGAATAGAAAAAAAATATAGTTTTTTTTTCATTACTTAAAAGGGGTTGATTGACAAAAATATGTGCAGGATAATTATTTAATGATTAAATGTGAAAATATTTTAGAATTAAATTTATTTATTATGTATATGAATACAAATATTGAATTTTATTAATAAAAATATTTTTTATAATTTCTTAAAAATAATTAAAATTATGAAACAACTATTTATCAAAAGTTGGTGGGTGACCAAAGATTATGGGATTTATGAAGAGGTGCGTGACGTGCGTCCATCATGCCAAAGGTTAGATTGCTGGAATTTTTAATGAACTAATGCTTTTGTTATGACCTAAACCATTGTTTCCCTTGCTAACAAGGCCACCAAATTCAAGTCTCGTATGGCCAGATAGATTATTTAAATAATTTTTACTTTAATTTTACTTATTAATTTGATTAACTATTCGTTATGGTAATGGGTGAAGTGTCCACATCCATATTAGGATAATGTTTAATTATAAAAAGTTAAATTAAATCTCTTAAAAAAAATATGTATAATATTTATATAATATTAGAATAAAAATATTAAAAAAATATATATCTCATAATATTTGATTATAAAAAAATTTAAAAATTTAAATTACATCTTTAAAAAAAATATGTACAGTATTTATATAATGTTATTATGGTTATTATAATGTGTATTCGATAATTTTAATTTTAAAATAATATTAATAATTATTTTTTAAGTCAATAATATTTAGATAATTAATAATTTTAGTTAGATAATATTTGTTGTAATTATTTATATACATTTTTTTTAAATGTTTTTGCCTAAATATCTTTGGTGAAAATATACATAATTTTATTTTTTTAAATAAGTTAGAATGTAATAATGTTTTATTATTGTGTTAAAAAAAAATTTGCTAATTAGTTTTATGTTTAGTATACATGAAACATGTCATTGGCAAGTTCGTAAAACATTATCGGTAGAAAGGATTTGCCATCTCTCGGAGAATATGAACATTGAGGATGAAAATCACTTCCTCTTAGAGTACCCTACGTACACCCACATTAGATCTTAGTTTCATAATCTTTGTTGCAATACCGACCTTCTTAGCCCTTTGACTTGTCAAAACTATAGTGAGTTGAGGACGCTTCTCTCGAAGCTCTTTGAACATAGAAATACAATTTTAAAACAAACTAAATAATTCATTTCTTTAGCCCTGATAAACCAAAGTTTGGTCTCACGAAGCGTTAACCATCATCATCATCATCAAGAATATAAAAGCAAAATCTGAACAAAGTCTTTTGTAATTTATTTTTAATAGTTAAGACAAGATTGATTAAAATGTGTGACCAAGCTTTCTAATCTGTGTTTTTTAATTTGAAAAATGTAATTTATTTTTTTATAAATAAAGTTATGATTTAATATCAAATAATATTTTAAGAAGTGGATACATTTAATTATTATTTTTTAAATTATTTTTCAAATTTAATAGAAATTATAATTATATTTAATTTAGTAATAATTTTAATCAAAATTTTACTTAAAATTTTAATTTATTTTAAAATAAATAATTTCAATAAAATAAATAAGTAAATTAAGGCATAAGCTTGCATCAAATAAACCTCATTGAAAAAATTGACTTTTCCAATTTTTAACATTGTCCTACATAAAACAAATAAGATTACATTTAATTAAATAAATAAAAAGTTCGTTAAATTTCTAAAAGCAATCCCTGTCCTATAACTCATTAAAAAAAAGTTGATTTTTCCAATTTTTAACTCATTTTGCATAAAACAAATAGAAATACATTTATTTAAATTTAAAAATGTTTGCTAAATTTTTAAAAGTAATGTCACATACCCATAGCTCACATAGCCCATGGGCTGTGACTTACGTCGCTCTGATACCAATCTGTATCGTCCCCATACCCCATAATGCAGATAAATTAAACATTTTTCTTCAAGAACCCTTGTTCTCCTTTCGAAACACAGGGCATGGGCGTTAACACACTCTTCAACATTCATTGTCAGGCTTAGAAACCAATGTAACAGTCGTTCTTCCCTTGACAGACCCCTTCTGCAACCAAAAACACCCCTTCCGCACTGAACCTGTCCTTTCTCCCCTACACCTTCTACATTCCCCTTTCTGCCTCCCGTTGTGAAATAGGGAATCAGAAACATAGCATTTGACAAAGTCCCTCAACCACAGTTCTGCCTTCCACCTTCCGCCTTCCACCTTTGGAGCTCGAAAGTTGGAAACATAACATTCGACGGAGTCCTTCAACCACGGTTCCTCCTTCCATCGTTCCGTCTTCGGAACTCAAAAATCGGAAAGACAACTTTCGACGGATTCGTTTAATGACCTTCCGCCTTCCGCCCTTCTGCCTTCGGAAGTCGAAAAAACAACTTTTCAATGGATTTGTTTAACGGCCTTCCGCCTTCCACTCGGAACTCGGAAATCAGAAACTCGACTTTCGACCGTAGCCTTTTTCCTGTACTTTCGAATTCCTCCTTTCGACCTCGGACTTCAGAAATCGGAAAGTTAACTTTTTCTTAAGAACTTTTTTGCACTTTTTTGCTTCCACCCTTCGCCTCCCACAAGCAAATCGCGGGGTATCGAAAACCCACATTATGCCTTGTTTCAAATCCTTCCTTCCACCTCCTGCCTTCTGCAGAGGGATTTTGGGGTGCGGAAATGCTTAACGCAAATTCCTTCTGACTTTTGTAACCAGGATTCTAGCCTCCATGATCATAAGCAAAGTACATTGAAACATACAAGGCATGTAAAGATGCAAATGCGGAACATTTAACAACAATAACTCTACTGAAATCATTAGCAAGCATTCATCATATTCATAATCATTCTGCATACCCAGTATATTCATTCATAAGCAAATACATTGCATAAACAACAATAACAGAGGATACTTATCATGGAGATGAAGGTGTCACGCAACTAGCTATGTCGCTGCAACGTTCCACCCAACCATAGGCTAGGTGTTTTTATTAATCTCTCAGCACAACTGCCACCCCCAAGATGGGCATGACTTCTACAAGGAACTAGGGAATAGAAGACTCACACACAGCCAAATCAAAACACACACTGTCAAGCCAACTTTTAGTTGGGCTTATTAGACTGTCTAGCCAATCTAGCACCAAGTTGGGTTTACCAGGATGCGGGAAATTAAGCCAAACAAATGGGTTTCACAGGCCACATAGCTAGGCCGTCTAGAAGTTGGGTTTCACAGACTGTACATAGTCAAGCCAGCATTTACATCATGGACCATCCAAGCCAATAGATGGGTTTATCGGGTTACTAAGGCAGTGGGGAGGTAGAATTGCTAAGCCAGTGAGCTCAACCACAAAGCTAGGGACACCTACACCAGATTTACCCAGCTTGGCATTCCATAATACCTACACACCCAACACAAGGAAGTATTCCCTTCAGTGCTACACAGTTCCCTCAAGCCATACCTTCCCTTCCAGTGCTCTTCAGGGTGTGCATAGAATATTTTCCATCCCCTCTTAATATGTCTATGAGGTTCCTCTCTTTAGTAGGTTTATCAGCCAATTCTGGCCTCTTCCACTCCTCAGTCTTTCAGACCAAAATAGGGATGCACATCACAGCAACCCATAGGGATACACAACAACACAGGCTCCCACTCTGTAACACAGAGAAACATCTTTTCCTACCACTCTGTAACTCAGAGAAACACTGCCACCCATCAACCAGGGTCTTGAGAAAGGAAAATACTTGTAGAAACATTCCTACGTGAATGGAGAAAATGCCCTGCCCCCCTCTCCAACAATGGGAATGAATGAATATTCCCCAAAACGTTCAGCACAACCCACAAAGAACAGACTGGGAATGCACTCCAAAGTTTACTTGGTTCAGAAGAAAGAACACAGCTTCCTAGGTTGCGGACTTGCTCAGTCATGACATCATACTACCATTCATTACTCTGCCCAAGGCATTAACTTCCTCAACCAAATTCTGGAAGAAATGAATGATTGAGAACAGACAAGAAAAAGGTGGTTGAGGGTTCATGGGTTCCCCCATTGACATCTGGTCTCACCCTATTGGATCAGGGTTTGACTAACTCCCCTCCCTATCCCTTGTGGAATCATGCCCCAGTCTCTTTCACGTTGCAATCACATAGCTAGCTGTCGTATTTTATTGATTGCATATTTACACGGTGTTCCAAAATATACAGTGCTTGACTCAGCACCATAACCATAGGCATCGACCTTGATCGCCTTTAGACAAAACACCAAATCGACGGAAGGGCCTTGGCCTTGAGCTCCTTTCCATGATTTTAATACAATATACACATCATGTACAATTTCAATACCATGGGGTCAAAACCGGGGTATTACATTCCCCTCCCCCTTACAATAGCACTGTCCTTAGTGCTTTACAAAATTGAACAAAAATGATCCTGGGCACTATCCTCAATGCTCTGCAAAATTGAACAAAAATGGATGTGTCAATCGCATGGCATCCTCCAGCTCCCACATAGCCTCTTCAGGACCATAGTGCTCCCACTACACCTTCACCTATCTAACGGCTCGATTCCAGACCATTGTGACCTTCTTGTCGAGGATGCGCAATGGCTCGGTTTTGAACTCTCCCTCAGGTTCCACCTGAATCACATTCCAATTTATCACATGGTTAGGATCATGTACATATTTCTTAAGCAAAGAAACATGAAAAACATTACGAGCTCTAGTGCTAGCAGGCAATGCAAGTCTATATGCAACTGACCATATTCTTTTAAGCACTTCAAACGACCCACAATATCTAGGTGACAACTTGGCACAACTTCCCAGCCTCAAGGAAATCTACCTTTCCCTCACTCTGAGGTAAACATGATCCTAAACACTAAACTCTCTATGCACTCTATGCTTATCTGCATAGCTTTTCTGTCTATTTTGGCTTTCTTTCAGATTCTTCCTGGTCTTTGCAACCTCTTGCTCCATTTCCTTGAGCAATTATGGACCAAGCACAATCATGTTCACTGGATTATCCCATGTCACTGGTTTCCTACACCTTCTTCCATACAAGGCTTCATATGGACTCATCCCCAATGATGCTTGTTGTCAAATATTATAGGCAAATTCTACAAAGCATAAATAATCTTCCCACTTGGATGGTTTTTCCATCACATACATGAAAAGCATGTCTTCAAGCACCTGATTCACTCTCTCTGTTTTCCCATCAGTCTGAGAATGGTAGGCGGTGCTAAAGTTCAACTTTGTACCCAAATATGAAAACAAAACCTTCCAAAAATTGGAAGTAAACTTGGGATCCCTGTCAAAAACTATTGCCTTAGGTAATCCATGCAATATGAAAATATCCTTCATGAAGATTTTTGCAATGGAATCATCCTTATATGTGGACTTAACCGGGATAAAATGTGTTGCCTTTGTCAACTTTTCCACGACAACCATGATGGATTCATGTTGTCTCCAAGCCATTGGCAATCCTGTAATAAAATCCATGGAAACAACTTCCTATTTCCATTCTAGAACTAGCAAAGGTGGCAATAATCCTACTAGGTGTTGATGCTCAACCTTTACCTGCTGGCATTTCATGCACTTAGAAATATACTCAGCAATGTCCTTTTTCAATCTTGGCCAAAAGTACTGCTTTCTGGTCGTAGCAACTATCTTCTAATATCCTGGGTGACCAAAATGTGGAGCTTGATGGATCTCATCCATAACAATTCTCCTCAAGTCTGGTACATTTGGAATATAAATTACGTTCTTGTAAGTGAGAATTTCATATTCTTCCTATTTATATCCCTCATACCTCTTCTCAAGACTTTATTGTTGTAATTTGTCCTTTATCTGCACATACATTTAATCTTCAACAACATGATTAACAATCTATTGTCTCAAATCTGATTGGCAAATCTCATTTCATGCACCTTCCTGCTGAGTGCATCAGCCACCTTATTCTCTTTTCCTTTTATGTGTTTGATTTCAAAATCAAATTCACACAAAAACACCATCCATCTAGCTTGCCTAGCATTTAGAGTAGGCTAATCAAACAAATACTTCAGACCAAAATGGTCTATCCTTAGCTCAAATTTTGTTCCCATTAATTAATGTCTCCACATCCTGAGAGCATCTACTATGGCTGCAAGTTCTTATCATGCTCCTTCAACTTTCTTGACTCATACATACCGCATGGTTGTCTTGCATAAGAACTCCTCCAAGTCCTTGATCATATGCATCAGTACACACCACAAAATCATTTTTTGGGTTTGCAATTTTCAGAACTGGTGCACTTGTAAGAAGATGCTTCAACTGCTGGAAGCTTTCTTCACACCATGGTTTCCATTCAAACTTCATCCCCTTCTTTTGCAAAGAAGTGATGGAATGTGCAACCCTGGAGAATCCTTCAATGAATCTCCTGTAGTATCTTACAAGCCCCATAAAAGATCTCACATCTTTCACGCTTCTTGGAGTTGGCCAATTCATAATGGCCTCAATCTCCTCAGGGTCTACAGATATGCCCTCTTCTGAGATGATGTGACCCAAATAATGAATTCTATCTTTATAAAAGTCACATATGCTCAACTTTACATACAGCTTATGCTCCCTTAACAATTTCAAATTCAACCTCAAATGTTCTTCATGCTCTTCTTCATTCTTAGAATAAATAAGAATGTCTTCAAGGAATACAAGAACAAACTTGTCCAGATACCTGCTAAAAACACTATTCACGAGACACATAAACGTAGCTGGTGCATTTGTGAGACCATATGGTACCACTACAAACTCATAGTGTCCATACCTTGTTCTGAAGGTTATCTTATGAATATATCCATCCTTGATTCTTACCTGATGGTATCCATACCTCAAGTCAATATAGGAAAACACCTTTGCTCCTCTCATTTGATAAAAAAGGTCATCAATTCGAGGTAAGGGGTATTTATTCTTCACGGTGACTTTATTCAGCTGTCTGTAATCAATACACAACCTGAGTGTACCATCTTTCTTTTTCATAAACAGAACTGGTGCTCCCTAAGGAGACACACTTGGCTTGATGTATTTATTTTTCAATAACTCTTGCAGTTGCATCTTCAGCTCTAGCACTTCTAGTGTGCTCATCTTGTAGGGTTTCTTAGACACTGGTGTTGTTCCTGGCACAAGTTCAATTGTAAAATCAATGTCTCTTTTTGGCGGAAGCCCTAGAATTTCATCAGGAAAAACATCACCGAATTCCTACAATACATGAAAGTACTCTAACCTAGTAGTTTCATTCTCTGCTGCCTCCAAAACATGGGATGCATACATTTGGAACCTTTCCTACATAATTTCTTTAGCTGCATTGCTAAAATATGCCTAATAGAAATCATACCTTTGAAATGCCTCTTACAACCCTTGGGTTTCCTTCTTCATCCATGCACTCAAAGGTCTTGTTATAACACTCAAGACTAACTTTGTGAGCTTCTAACCAATCCATTCCAATGAGAATATCATAGGAACCAAGTGGCAGAACATTCAGATATGCACAAGTGACTAACCCATCCATAACCAATGGACATCTTTCCACCACCCCACTGACTTTTCTTTCGGTTCCATTGGCTAGTTGAAATAACCATGATTTACTATGTTTTATCTTCTTAAAAGCACAAATCTCAACAATTCTAGGAGTAATGTAATTGTGAGTAGATCTAGGGTCAATCAAAACATAAGCAGATTGCTCTGCAATCTTACCTTCAAATTCAACCACTGTTAACTGATGATCTTCCTCGCGGTCCTCTAGCGCTGCAAAAATCCTGGGGACAGTCCTTGCTACTTGACCCACAATTTTTGCTTATTGAATGTTGTGAGCTTGCCTCACAAACCCATTATCAAGTGGACAATTCCTGCGCATATGCTTTTCTCCACATATCCAGCATTGGATTAGTTCTATGACCTCTCTTTGATCTCTTGGACTTTCTCCCATCACTTTGGTTGGCTGCTTCATAGCTTGTGATGGTTTCCTTTCCTTATTTGTGAAGTGAGAAGGTTTGAAACCTTTCTTAAGTTAGGTAAAACTTCTCATTCCTCTTGTCCTTCCATGGTTTATGATGATTAGGTTTTCCCTTGTTTTGATCATAGAAATGCTTAACCTTCCTGATAGTCTCTTCTAGATTTCTAGGCTCATCAAACTCAATTTTGAACTTGTATGACTGAGGTAGCCCACTCAGAAAATGTTGGATTTTCACTTTATCATCTTTGATGTACCTGACATACCTTAGTAGTTCCAAGAATTTATTTGCATACTCTTCCATGGTTATCTATCCCAATTTCATCTCATGGAACTCCTTGATCTTGTCATCATAGTACCTATGAGAGAGGTACTTCTGCTTAAATACTTCTTGAACTACTTCCACACAATTCTTCTTTCGTCATCTTATTCACTTACCTGAGGTGCTCACACCATATGGATTCTCTTCCATTCATATTGAAGATGGTTGCTCTGGCCTTCATATTTCCTGAGTAGTCTTAGACTTGGAAATATCTCTTCATCCCAAGAATCCAAGCTTCAGCTTATTGTCCGACCTTTATCTCACCATTAAAGGTAGGAGGTCTTGCCTTCTTAAACTCATCACGTGAACTTTTCTTGTAGCACTCTTCCTTGACAGATCCTTCCTGCGACTGAAAACACCCCTTCCGCACTGAACCTCTCCTTTCCACCCTCCACCTTCTGCATTCCCCTTTTTGCCTCCCGCTGCGGAATCAAGAATCAGAAACATAGCGTTCGACAGAGTCCCTCAACCATAGTTCTTCCTTCCACCTTCTGCCCTTCTTCCTTCCACCTTCGGAACTAGGAAGTCAGAAGTTCATAACATTCGACGAAGTCCTTCAACCATGGTTTTTCCTTTCGCCTTCAGCCCTTCCACCTTCAGAACCCGAAAATCGGAAAGACAACTTTTGACATATTCTTTTAACAACCTTTCTCCCTTCCACCTTCCGCCTTTGGAACTCGGAAGTCGGAAAAACAACTTTTCGACGAATTCATTTAACGACCTTCCTCCTTTCCGGCTTCAACCCGGAACTTAGAAATTCGAAACTCAACTTTAGACCTTAGCCTTTTTCCTGTACTTCCAACTTTCACATTCCGACCTTAGACTTCGAAAATTGAAAAGTTAACTTTTTCTTGAGAACTTTTCTGCACTTTTCTGCTTCTTCCCTCTACCTCCCATAGGAAGATCCCGAGGTGTGGAAAACCCACATTCTACCTTCTTATGGATCCTTCCTTCTGCCTCCAGCCTTTCTCCTTCTGCAGGAGGATTTTGGGGTGTGGAAATGCTTAAGTTAGATGCCTTTTTACCTTTGTAACCAAGCTTCTAGCCTCCATGATCATAAGAAAAGTACATTGAAACATACAAGGCATGTAAAGATGCAAATGCAGAACATTTAACAACAGTAACTCTACTAAAATAATTAGTAGATATTCATCATATTCATAAGCATTCTGCATACCCAGTATATTCATTCATAAGCAAATACATTGCATAAAAAAGAATAACAGAGGATACTTATCTTGGAGATGAAGTTGTCTCACGACTAGCTATGTTGCTGCAACGTTCCACCCAACCATAGGCCAGTTGTGTTCATTAATCTCTCAACACAACTTCCACCCCTAAGCTGGGCATGACTTCCACAAGGAACTAGGGAACAACAGACTCACACTCAGCTAGATAAAAACACACACAGCCAATCCAACCTTCATTTGGGTTTATCAGAATGTCCAGCCAAGCCAAAACTAAGTTGGGTTTATCAAGATGTAGAAAAACAAGATAAATAAATGGGTTTCATAGGCCACACAACCAATCCATCTAGTATTTGGGTTTCACAGACTGTACACAGTCAAGCCAACATTTACATCAAGGACCAACCAATCCAACAGATGGGTTTATCAAGCTACTAAGGCAGTGGGGAGGTCGAATTGCTAAGCTAGTGAGATTAACCACAGATATATAGACATCTACACCAGATTTATCCATCTTTCCATTCCACAATACCTACACACCCAACAAAAGGAAGTATTCCCTTCACTGCTACACAAATCCCTTAGGCCATACCTTCCCTTCCAGTTCTCTTCAGGGTGTGCATAGAATATTTTCCAACCCCTCTTAATCTATCTGTGAGATTCCTCTCTTCACTAGGTTTATCAGCCAATTATGGCTTATTCCACTCCTTAGTATTTCATACCAAAACAGGGATTCACAACATAGCAACCCACAGGGAGACACCACAATACAGGCTCCTATAACACAAAGAAACAGGTTATCCTATCGCTCTATAACTCAGAGAAACACTACCACCCATCAACCAGGGTCTCGACAAAGGAAAATTCTTGCATAAACACTCCTGTGTGAATGGAGAAAACACTTTGCCCCCCTCAAAAACAACGGGAATGAATGAATAATCCCAAAAAAATCATTGCGACCCATGAAGAACATACTCCGCACACAATCCAAAGTTTACTTGCTTCAGGAGCAAGAACGCAGTTTCCTGGGCTGCGGACTTGCTCAATCACAACATCAGACTGTCATGCCTTGCTCTGCCCAAGGCATTAACTACCTCAATCAACTTCTAGAAGAAATGAATGGCTGAGGACAGAGGACAAAAAGGTATCTGAGGGTTCATGGACTCCCCCATTGACATATGGTCTCACCCAATTAGCTCAAGGGTTTGACTAACTTCCCTCCCTATCCCTTGTGGAATCATGCTCCCATCTCTTTCACGTTGCAGTCCCATAGCTAGCTCTAGTATTTTATTAATTGCATATTTACATGGTGTTCCAAAATATACAGTGTCTGACTCGGCACATAACCATAGGCATCAACCTTGATCACCTATACATAAAACACCAAATCGATGGCAGGGCCTTGGCCTTGAGCTCCTTGCCACGATTTAAATACAATATATACATCATGTACAATTTCAATACCATGCGGTCAAAATTGGGGTATTACAAGCAATTTCGTTCCCAAGGGTTATTTTTAATTTTCTTTAGCATGTTCATTGTGTTGGTGCAGACAACCATAATTGTGTTGCAAAGTAACATTATTTTTGTATACAAGGAACTAATGCATGAAGTGTGTATGAAGGGTGGCTTATTAGGCGATTTAAAAATGTTTGTTAAATTTCTAAAAGTAATGTCACGTAACCATAGCTCACATAGCCCATAAGCTGTGACTTACGTCGCTCTGATACCAATATGTATCATCTCCATACCCCATAATGCGGATAAATTAAACATTTTTCTTCAAGAACCCTTGTTCTCCTTTCGAAACAAAGGGCATGGAACTTAACACACTCTTCAACATTCATTGTCAGGCTTAGAAACCAATGTAACAGTCATTTCGCCCTTGACAGATCCCTCCTGCGACTAAAAACACCCCTTCCGCACTGAACCTCTCCTTTCCACCCTCCACCTTCTGCATTCCCATTTTTGCCTCCCGCTGTAGAATCAGGAATCAGAAACATAGCGTTCGATGGAGTCCCTCAACCACAATTCCACTTTCCACGTTTTTCCCTTCCTCCTTCCACCTTCAAACTAGGAAGTCATAAGTTCATAACATTCGACGGAGTCCTTCAACCATGGTTCTGCCTTTCGCCTTCAGAACCCGAAAATCAGAAAGACAACTTTTGACGGATTCTTTTAATGACCTTTCGCCCTTCCGCCTTCCACCTTCGGAACTCAAAAGTCAGAAAAATGACTTTTCGACGAATTCGTTTAACGACCTTCCTCCTTTCCGGCTTTCGCCCGGAACTTAGAGATCGCATTCGAGGAAATTTGGGNAATGCATTATCTATCAATGGGGTTGTGGAACTTTTAGCTTTAGAAAGGTGATATGCCCAACAAAAAGACCCTCAATTTTGGAATAATGAAATATGCCAGAAAAAAATTTAGGGTTCCATCTCCTTATTACAAGTGCAAATTGGTAGAAGTGTATGAAATACACCCGAAATTGGCTACAAATTTAGAATTAGAAAAGTATCTCAATATATGGCTAACAGGATGGATTTTTGAAAACAGAGCACTGTGATTTTTATTTAATGACTGGAATATCTGTATTGTGTGAGTAATTCTCCAGTTGCGGCTGTTCATGAATTGTGTATGTGCCAAAGCCACACCAGATGTCATGGACGTTTTAAATGGAATTTTTGTTTTAACTGTGTTATTTTTGTGGTTTTCCAGACTGCTATGCTTACAACAAGACGGTTTATTGAAATACTTGCTGTGCATTATGTTTCCCAGTGAATGGCATGGAAGCTTCTAAAAGGTATAAACTAAATTGTGATATTTGTATTTTTTGAATTTTCTTCTTCTCATGTAGCAGCTAATTTAGTGTCTGTCCTTAATAACGACTTTCTGTTCAAGAGATTGAATTAGTTGAGTATGCTGCCTGCTGTAGCTTAGAAATATTAATCAGAGATGTAGTTAGCCTAGAATGCTTCTAAGTGGGGAAAAAATAATTCAGGCCAATGAGAAATTCACGATGTTAGCTCTGAATTTTCTTCCTATGTTCTTTTGTGTTTGTTCATTGCTTGCTTGTTAGTACTATCTTAGTTCTTTTCTGAATATGTTTCATACAGTAACCTCTCAGATTTGTGTCTTCTCTCATTAGAGGAATTTTGGGGTCTAAAATGGGCCTCATAAGGNAAATGGGCCTTATAAGAAAATGTGCCAACAATAATTTCTTGTGAGTTGGAATTCAAGAACCAATAGAATTCCAATAAAATGAGTCAACCATAATGGTTGAATTGGCATATTTGTCATTAAAAAAACTACTTTTTTTTTCGTATTTTCGACATATCTCCCTATGTTTTTACTCAAATTTTGATCGGGAGAGCTCGTTGGATGTGGAATTTGATTCCACATCCAATGCATACCCACACTACATACTTTTGGCAGACCCCACTACCCCAAAAAATAAGAAATACCTGGAATTTTTTTAACTATTTGCTCTTGGCTTTAACTGTTGGAACTTCGGCTTGGGAATTTTCTTGTTATTTTGAAAACTAGCCTATGATCAATAGTTTTTTTCCTTCTCAAAATCTGTAATGTTAAAAAAATTGATGGGTTTTCGAACATATTTTTCCTATGTTGTATCCATGTTGTATCCAGTTTCATGGATAGTTGGAGGGTTTACACCGCATTTCTTGGGCAAGGGTGGAACGAATTAAAAAACTATATTAAGATTTTGAAAACAAAGATTCTATAATAGAGGACTATTATACAAATGGATAAAATTAATTTGCATGGATTGTAAGACTAAGACAACATAAATATTACCAATGCAGGGTGCAACTTGTAGAAGTTTCCACATACGGGAAAGCGATCCATCCTCTCTAACAAAGGTGACCTTCTTAGCCTGGATTTGTTGAAGAGGCTTCAATAGAGCCCATTAAGGAGATGTCACTCATATTTTCTCTAGAAACTTCACCAGAGGTTTTTGAGAAACCATCACTAGAACCTATTGTATAAGGAGCTATTTTTTGCATCCAGGACAGCTTTTGCGCACCATTAAGTTCATCAATTGCGTGCCTTTGATGATGGCTAGATAGGATTGCTATGGTTGTGTAGCTCTAGGAACATGCACACACATCCAGCATGCAAGATCCACACATAGCTCTTGAAACATGCACACGACCATCATGCAAGATCCACACGTGTGACATCATTGTCATGCATAATGGTGGAGATAACATTTAATGTTAGAGGAGGTAATGCTAGACTATTTGCTAGCATTACTTGGTTTAATGAAAATTATTTAACAATATTATTTTAACCTAAGATTTTTAGGGGACAATGGACACTCTGCCTCGCTATGAGGCCAAATAAGAGGTCAAATTCCCTGATTGGTGGAGGAAAAAATGTTTTTATGATTTTGTATAGGTTTTTGTGAATATTAATAAAGTTTTGTCATGTTTCACAATAAAACTTAGGATACATGACTAAACTTTGTTTAGGTTTACATGACTTTGTATAGGTTTTTGTGAATATTAATAGAATAGGCGGCAAGCCGATTCATAGAGTCCCTGCCAACCTGAAGGAAGGGACTAATAAAAGAAAGAAATTTATAACTAGGAAAACACAGAGATACGTCATTATCTTGCAACCTAAATGAGCTTTCCTAGAGAAGAAGAGTATTAAATAATGAGAAAAGGATATTTCTCGGAGAAAGGTTGTTTCTTCTTCAAAGTCCAATTGCAGCATACTAATTCGAAGTAAAGGTATCTATTAAAGAGTAGGTCATGAACTCTCTATTTGAGTGATCATAAAAATTAACATTTATACCATTAACAATCAACTCCAATATCACTACAATCTAAGCAAAATATAACACAAAAAAAAAAGATAACTTACAGATCGTATGCACAGAGTTTACACAATTACCTATCTTACTAGGCAAAGAATAAATTATTTGCTCAACACAGGAGTTATTAAATGATGTGTTGAAGAACCTATGCACTCCTCCAATTTTGCACAGGAGCCAACTAGATATTTCATAAAGCATCAAATTTTCCTTTTATTTTGCATGGGAGTTGTAAACAAAACATCCAGAGACTTCTCTCTATCCTCCTACGCACTTAGTATCAACAATATATATATAATCAATTATTCAAAATAACCTCCTCCTTTGAAGGTGGGTCTCCCCCTTCAACAATTGCTTCTCGAGATAAACCCTAACTGAATTCACAACGGATTTTCCTTTCTAGTTTGCACTTAACGATTTGTGGATGACAACAAATCGTTGTTATTAGTGATATTTGCATATATTGTAATACATATATATTTCATATGCATTTTAGGAGCATTTATCATTAACAACCACGTGTATACTTCCACATATAAGTGTGTTAAATTTACTTCTTGTAATATAAAAGACACAAATTGGACTAGTCGATGAACCAGCCTTCTTGTTTATCGAGACTAAGGAGCAACTGACCTACTACCACCCCCTAGCAGCATTTATACCTATTTCATTTCCATAACCATAGTCTGTTCAAGAATCAATAGGAGGGAAATTTACTTTGTAGAGTCGAAGGCAAGTGATTTAATAATTATAGGGGACTTTATTTTTTATATCCATTTATAGAGCCCGCCCTAAGCTCGGATCCATATCTGAATGCTAGGTCCCAGTTTTTGGGGGGGATTCCTTTCTCCTCTCCCTTTTGTCAACCCTGATGCATAGTTATTTTCTGTCAAGATGGTAGACAGATATTTTGAAGACATTGTTCCTAAGTACAAGCATGACTCCAGCAGATTACATAGTGGCGCAAAAGAAGCAATTAGTTGCAAAAGCAGCAGACTATCAACTCATAGCAGGTCACTTATATAAGTTAGGACTCGATGAGATATTGCGCAGATGTGTACTAAAGCATGAGAGGCCTATGATCTGAGTTGAAGCACATGAGGGGGTTGCAGGAGGACACAATGAAAGGAAGGCCACGACGCATAAAATACTAAGAGCGGGACTTTGGTGGCTTACTGTGCATAAGAATGCTAAAAAATATTGAATATCTTTTTATGTTTGTCAGAGAACTTGGAAACCTTAAAGGAGAGATGAAATGCCATTAGTACCTCAAGTAACACTACAAGTATTTTATAAGTGGGCCATTTATTTTATAGGACCTATAAACCCACCAGCAAAGAGAACAAGAGCAAGGTATATGATTATTGCGACAGATTACTTAACTAGGTGGGCTGAAGCAGAAGTAGTCAAGGATTGTAGTGTTGTCACAGCTGCGAAGTTCATATTTGATAATATTGTGACAAGGTTCGATTACCCTAATATTTTTCAAGGGACTCACTTTTTGAATAAGACTATTGAAGCATTCACTGAGGAATTTCATGTTTATCACCAGAAGAGCACACCTTATCATCCTCAAGACAATGGAACTGTTGAATCCTTTCATAAAATTCTAGAACACGCACTGACAAAAATATGTAATGTAAACCGCGATGATTGGGACTTTAGAATTCCAGCTGTGTTATCGGATTATAGGACTATATGCAATAAGTTGAAAGTCCAAACCCCTTTCAGATTGGTTTATTGTCAAGAAGCAGTTGTGCCTATGGAGTACATTGTACCTAGCCTAAGAATTGCAGCCTTTACAAACATGTCAGACACCTACACACTTGAGGAGAGAATGTCACATTTATTGGAACTAGAAGAACATAGATTTATTGCCGGATTTAATCAACAGGTTCAAAAAGCTAGATAAAAGCATGGAATTACAGGAAATTTAAGCAAAATAAGTTTAAGGTGGGATACTGGTACTTCTTGAGTTCTGCAAAGTGTGATGGTCATGTAAACTTTGTTATTGCGAGCTAGTTATTTTGTGGAGGTGGGAATCATCAGCCTCATAATGTGTCAATGACAGCTTATTCCTTTCCCGCTTATAAGACCGTTATTCTGGTACCGGATCGAACACCTGGATTACCCTAAGACGCCATGGATTCCAAGTGGTCCCCCAAGGCAGGACGACAGTCGATCTGGTAAACACAAAATATATGGAGCAATGGTGCTATCTCCTAAAAGAAGCACACACAAACAAAATTGGAGCATTATATCTCCTAAAACTAGAAAAACTTACGCATTCTATTTCGGAGTGCACAACTAACTCAATCCATAAAATTAGTATTCGCAAATATGATACACTACTAGAACTACTAAGATTTATTTTTCTCTAATGATATTTTTGTTTGCAAAATAATCGGGGTAACAAGGAGTGTTACATTATTGTTTTTATGGAAAGGCATCCTTCTTATCTCGATAAGCAATTAAGAATTCTTAAATATTTTTTCTCTAACATGGGTAAGATTGTTAACAACCACAAGACAAAAATCATAATTATAAACTCTAAAAAGATACCTATGCAAATTTTATTTATGATAATGGAAATATAGAGGAAGTGACTTCTTACAAAAATATAAGAATTCATATTCATCCCAAGATCAATTCGAAATATAGCATTGAGAAAAGGATTTATGGAGGGTGGAAAACTTATTTTGGTCTTGAAAATAACTGTACATCAACCAATTTGGTCATGTGGGATAAAAATAAGTTCCTCTCTGAAACTCATGGCATCCTTGTTATCTTGTATGATTGTGAAGTATGGGGGCGTAGTATTTCTAAAGAATCTTGGAGGAATATTGAGCAAATCTATAATTGGTTTATAACTTATAACCTCAAAATTAAAATCAATACGCCTTATCATATTCTCCTCATAGAAGTGGGTCTTTCCCCCATCAAGAGCATGGCTATGACCAGGTACCTAATGTACAAGCATAAGATAAATAACATGGGAAATGAGAGACTTTCTAAAATGGATTTAAATTCAAGTCAAAACCAACTATGCCTCAAGCGTTGTTGGTGTAAAAATACCATGGCTTGGTTAAATCATTGGGGCATTGATGAAAATGACATTTTGCAGAACATTGATAATGTCAACAATATTATTACTTCTATTTTTAAAGAGAAATTGTGGTGTGGGGAAAATTTAACGGTGAAGAGAAAATTAAGATACTATAAGGAGGTCATTAATCCCAATTTGAAAGATCACAAACATCTCTCAATGGTAACTAGCTCAGGAAAGACAATTAATAATGCCAAGATAAGAACGAACTCTCATGAAATCCATAGACAATAAGGGCGTTGGTCTATTCCTAAAACTCCATGGGAAGAAATGGTTTTCCATCTGTGTGATTCTATGATAATTGCGGATGAAAATCACCTTCTCATAAAGTGCCCTGCTTACACCCACATTAGATCTGAGTTTCATAGTATTTTCTACAATACAAACCTTTATAACCTCCTAACTTGGAAAAACTGTAGTGAGATTGAAAAGCTTCTTGGAAAGATTTTTGAGCACAGGAACAAGACTTTAAAGTAAACCAAGTATTATCCTTCTTAAAGTCTAATAGATCAAAAGTTGGTCTCAGTGGACATTAATNCATCATCATCATTATCATTAAATAGTGTGTGTGTGTGTGTGTGTGTGTGTGTGTGTGTGTGTGTGTGTGTGTGTGTGTGTGTGTGTTGTAATTAGCATTGAATGGTTAGTTAAATAATCTATCTTAATAATTAATTTTAGTAGGTTATTACTATTCTTTCAATAACCACAACTAATATACTAAACATTAAAAAAAACTTAGATGTTAATTTATTTTACATTATTTTTTACATAAGAGGCAAGTATTAAGCAACTATGTTGCTTATTTCACTTTTTTGAAAATTGAATGACCATATTTTGATGATCCTCAAATATTTTTAGTTTTGTTATTAATCATGAATATTCTTAGTTGAATATTCAAATTTAAGAAATCAATTTTAATATTATAATTATTAATGATTATTAAAAAAATTGGTTTATTTGAAATCTTTCAGTGCACATTTTCCCCTCTCAACCTAGAACCACTGTGACCTCTTGGCCATAACAAGGTAGTACAAAAATTAAATTATGCAAGTAGTTTCATTATGAGACAAGAGATGTGAATATACACATAGTTCTGTTTATCTTGGTGAACAAAATCTCAATCTCAAACAAATTAAAGAAGTCATTGGTAGGAAAATCTCTGAACATGAGCGGTGGCATCTTCTACCTTCATAGAGACGCATCGTGTTATGTATTTTGGGCATTTACCAAGTAATATTTAAAGAATACTTACATTATACTTACCAAGTTTTATTTAGAGAATTTACTTTAGAAAATTTACTTGATATGATCTTGAGACATTGTGGTGAACATTCCTCTACAGTTTTTGTTATAAAAAAATATGACAAAATTACTTAGAAGAATGGATGAGTTACAAAATTTTCTAGATTCACAACTTGCAAAAAGATTAATTGAGATCTAAAAGTGTACTAGGAGGTATACATGCTTCAACTAAGTGTCATGCATATTTATGTAACGAGATTCAATAGATTGGTGCCCCACGATATTCTTCACATCAAGTGGAATAAGAGATATGAAGTCGTCAACTTTACATAAATTATTGCTTCATACTTTCACCTCTCAAAATGTAATTGGTATCCCTCCTATTGCAACTCATTATATGCAGTTAAGAGAGACAATTTTGAGATGATATTTTATAGCATTCTCATAAAACTACAAATTATTGGTGTTGCTACATCATGGAGCTCCACATGTACATGGATTTTTATGGCTAAAAGACACTAATAATATGGATACTTTGAGTTGACAAATCATACAAAAGTTAGTTCTACACAAAAATATTTCGATAAATGTCTACATGCAATGAATCCACATTATCAACATTATAAAAAATTCAGGTTAGACTCAATGGTTATGATCATCCTTCCTTAAAGGACACCCAACAAATAGTTCAATACGATCCAATGGTGGATTACAAAGAACTTCTTTTAATTTTGTTGATCGTTACATAATGTGCAATGAGAAAACTTTCCTTCGAAAGAATGTGGAAAGATTGGTATTTCAATATAAAGAACCACTAGATCTATGCCATGAATAAAAAATTATGTCTATGAGAATGGAGAAAAAAAATATGAACCTAAACTAAATGATGAGAGGTTTCATACACATAATATTGAAACATTGATGGTGCAAAGAGATAATATAGATTGGCAACATATTCTTTCAAATCATGTGACCATTAATTACATAGAAAAATATGCAATAGAATTTAAAAAGGGACCAAATACATTCCACAATATGTTGATGCATGTCTATTATATTGACAATCCAAATGAATAAGTAGCACACACACATAGAATTTTAAACCATTGTTGATAGGGACATATAGGGACATATGTGCACAAGAGACATGACATTTGCTTCTAGAGTTTCCCCTTTTTTAGTGTATCCATTTATTTATGGCTCTAAATGTTGGTATGAAGGTTTATAAACAAGTGCATGTTGATACATATAATGCTAAAAATAATAGTTCTTTGATTCATGCTTATACCAAGTGACATGTGGATATGGATAACCTTGCATTGTTGGATGTTGAAAAATCATATTCGTATGACAAATGTTGACATGGGAATAAATGGTTATCACATAAATGCAACTATTGTACGTGCGTTTCCTCAATTTAACTATGTTCTTGTTAGACAAGATAACAAGTTTGTAGAATTTGTTGGTTTCATTTGCTATTTTACAATACCTTTCGTGATTTTCATGGTGTATAGGCCACATATATGAAGAGACAGTATATAATTGGGAAAGATATTGATACAAACATTGGCATATTGCTCAAAACCCATTGACTCCAATCAATCCAATTGAATTTGAAAAAGAAAAAGAAGTTCAATATTGTGCATAGAGAGTCCAAGGTGCATGAGTGAGGATCATTTGTCAATCGTATAAGCATAAATTTTATAAATTACAATGAGTTTGAGATTCTTGGATAGTAGGGATTGTGATGTTATGTATAAATGGAATATTAATTTTTTGAACCAAGAAACTTCTAATAGTACAATTAATTTCATATATCAGAAGTGAAAGTTGAAGTCCATTCTTCCTAATGAGCATGCAAAGTCTTATTCAATTGAGAGAGATTTCCCAAAAAAAAATTCAGTTTATTTTAGAGGCAAGTCAATTATATTGATTGGTGGTTTGGGGTAGTTGCCACCTATGATGGATAAACATGTATATGCATTTGAAAGTTTCGCAAAAGAAATATTAAACATGAATTCAAAACAATCACGGCCCTTAATACTATGTTTTGGAAAGACAAACATCATCCAAGACCTTCCAAGGTCTACATATTTATTTACAAGATAATTATTAAAGCATTCCATTAAAAATAACATCATCATAAACAACGAACGGAGTAAGCATCGTGACCATTCTTGGGTCCAAGATCAAATCTTTTTCACTATTTAAAATCCACAGTCCTAATATATAAATCCACATAATCGTGACACATGCCATTAAAATCGAATAGTCCCATTTAAATATCGCTCACAGCCATAGTATAACAATTAACCACAGTAATATCATAATTATTAAATAATGAACTCAGTAAATACATTGAGGTCGCAGGAACAAATTCTATAGACTAACATTGCTACACTACATAACCATGATGCCCTCATATTAAAACCTACAACAATTAATAATAAATAGTAACTAGATAACTTGACATTTATTAAACTAAAACCCTTAAGCTATCAGAGATCGTAGTATCGACCCCTATGGGTACCCAAACCCAAGTCGCAAGCCACATTAAAAACCCCAATATAAATTCATACACAGCAATCATTTTATAAACCATATCGAATCTCTACTAAGTCCAAGTATTTACAGGGGAGGACAGGAATCTAATCCTGTAGCATCAAATACATTCGCTACAGCAAGGTTGCAAGACACTAGTTTCTGCACCCACGCTATAGCACAACCTCGGCCAAAATTATTCAAATACACAATCTATTAAAATTAAACCTACAGCAATGATAGCCATCGTGGTTTTTCACCCATGGCTTTCCCACATTCCACATACATAATAATAAAATGAAATAGTAAGAAATGTAACCATTCAAGCTATCGCAACAACCTTGGGAAGTGCTGATGCCATACACGGCATGGCCTCACCCATTCGCTGACAGGTATTAACGGCTAAGATAAAAACATAAACAAATATACACAAAGCATCCACATAGGTGAATGCCTCATGCAACACAAGTTTATAAACCCCTATTGCAACATAAGAAGTTACCCACAGTCCAGTATTTTTAACCATTTCCAAAAACGTAGGAGATATATTATTTACGCAGACACCTTAAAGTCTGCAATCGAAGTTTACACAGTCTTGCCAAGGGCCATGGCACCATTGCAAGCAATGGTGCTGCCCATGATTAAAACCCCCAATTCAAACATATGATTTACATAAACGAAATGTAGAGTCTTCTAGAAGACCCAAGTTTCCCATTTGTTGCTAACAACACCAGTATTTACAAACCCAAAACTTGCATACACAAGCCCAAAGGAAAATCGAAACCCCAACTACAACAATGTTATAACCTAGTCCTACCCACAATGTCGAGAAGTGACAAGCTTCACTTTTAAAGCAAGCTTACTGTGGCCACATTGGCGTCACCCTTGAGCTGACAGTGAAGCTCTAAGCCATCCCACCTTTGCTTACCCTATCACCTGCAAACGCAACCAAACCCAACGAGGATGAGAAGTATGACAACGAAGGAGCCATGAAATAAACATAAAATGCAGTGATGAAACCAAACGAAGCTTAACTTCGTCACCCAGGGTGTTGCCTCCTTCATAGCGCAGAGTGGAGACCACAACCATCAATAGACCAAATGAAATGAAAAAACTGTTCGTGGAGTCAATCCCTAAGCTTGGGCTGCCCCAAACCCCAAGAAACATTAATGGTGCCAGCCTGGTGTCAACTAACGACCCAAAACCCACTTTTACATAGTTTGCATTCGTTACAATATGGTGGTCTCCATTACCATGTAGGGACTTAAACCCCATCGCATAAGTTTCAAACTATATATTATAACTCGCCACCTCAACATTTAAAACAAGGTATGGTATGATGTCTAGTCTATGTAATGAATAGTGTAATGTTTATTCCATAGATTGTATACACTAACCCAAAGTCTTGTCACAATGTACAAGGTATAGCAAATGACATGTATTGTTTAGACCTTAAGATTAAGACTTAATACATTGCATTTTCCCTAAGCTTAATGCTTAGTAACCATGGCATATGATATATGCCATGGTATCATTGCTAGGAATAAAATCCAAGTTTGATCTTTAGCTAAGTTATAACCTGCCAAAAAAAACAAGAGATATGTTAATAGTTGTAATAAAATAAACATGAAATATAAATATATTGATTAATAGATATAACATAGATAAAATTATCTAGGTTAGGGAATTAATGAGGATTGAAATTACCTTGCTATCAATCTGAGTCTGTAATGAAGCGTAGTAACAAACAGTAGGTGTGTTAATGATCAAAATGTCTAGCGCTCTTTAAATCTTTGCCACTAAGTATAATCTGCATACGAGATGAAAGAGGTGCCTTAGTTCGAAGAACTAAGTAAGTCTGCTAGTCAAATGAACACTTTACCTCTCATACCATCATGGGAGAATGAGTCCCAGCACTCCGCCCACTTAGTTACAGAAACAAAGTTAAGTTAGAACCATAAAAATAACTAGTAAGACTACGTAGAAATACGCGAAGCATATAATCAAGTAACAACACGTACACAACAATGTATAACTAAAGAATCAAAGTAGCAACAAGCTTTAGGACATCATAAGTAGAATATAGTAATATTCACAACTAAAAGTAAGATGATAGAACGTAAGGACAACTTACAACCAAATAGTGGTACGACTAGTGTACATTATAATCCGCAAGTTGAATAATGTTCCGTTTAGGTATTTTTTACTAGCCTGATAAAATAAAAAAATCAATTTTTGGGGACATTACAAGTGGTATCAAAGCCCAGTTTCAATACTAAGAGACCTATGGGCACACCAAGCATTTACTACAAAGAAAATAATGTATGTTATTAATTTTGTTACTAACAGAAAAAAATTTCCTGTTATTTAAAATTTAAGGAAAATTTTTACTGAACAGTTCAAATCAATTTTTGGGGACATTACAAGTGGTATCAAAGCCCAGTTTCAATACTAAGAGACCTATGGGCGCACCAAGCATTTACTGCAAAGAAAATAATGTATGTTATTAATTTTGTTACTAACAGAAAAATTTCCCTGTTATTTAAAATTTAAGGAAACTTTTTACTGAACAGTTCACTTTATGAATATTGAGGAAGATAACAACCGACAAGGAAAGTTGGACACCTCCACCCTAGAAGAAGAACTAGTGGTGGAGCTGAATTCTGATATTTTGAAGACTATACACAGTCTTCAAGCGGAATTGCGAAGTATTAAAGAAGATAGTCTGAACAAAAGAAAAGAACAACAAGATATAAATGAATCTTCACTGAGAATATGATGGGAGGAAGCCCATAGGGTAAGCCTACTCAGTCCATAAACAACTCCAAAAGAGAGTCGTACCATAAACGGGCCAACAGCCCCAGAGAAAAAGAAAAAGAGGAACATACCCCTGAAGCATCGAAAGGATATCATCATAGTCCTTCCAGTGATGACTCTCTTTCTCCCCAAAGAAAGAAACAAAGAACCAATGACAGTCTTCAGGGGGTGTTTAGAAAAATAAGTGCCCCGACCTATGAAGGTGAAGTAAACACTAGGGAGAAGGCTGAAGAGTGGCTGCTAGGAATGAGCAAATATTTCCAGGTTCATAACTACTCAAGTGAGATGAAGGATCGTCTTGCCATATATAACTTGAATGAAAAGGAAACAAGGTGGTGGAGAGATTTAAAACACACGAAGAAAGATGAGCTAAGAGAAATCCACTGGGATAACTTCTGAAAACTCTTCCAAGAGAAATATATGTCAGAAAGGTTCTTCGATAGAAAAGTGAAATAATTTCATGAACTACGTATGGGATCCATGACTATGGATGCTTTTATTAACATATTTCTAGATCTGTTACATTATGTACTATATATTAAGGATGAAAAGGTAAAGATTCAGCAGTTTTTAGGATTTCTTCCTCCCAATTTTCAAGAAAGGATTGAGTTCGACATGTCAAAAACTTTGGATACCACACTACACAAAGTTAGGCTCTGTTATGAGTATGGAAAGATAAGGCAAGAGAACGTGAACCAAAACAGATACAAGTCTAAGAACTTTGTTGATAACCGCAAACCTGGGTTTAACCCACAGCCATACAGAAAGAAGAATAACAGCTTTCCAGCAAACAAGAACTTCAATAAATATGGTACAAAGCCTTGTGTACCCGCTGCTAATGTTAACAAGCCAGTAGCAAGTGGAGCCAATGCTACCCCACTACATATCAAGTGCTGGAAATGAAACGGGCCTCATTATGCCTGAGATTGTAAGAACAAGACTAGTGGGGTCTTGCACAACTTACAAGAAGAACCAACTATTGAGGACATAGCTAGAACACCGTGGATTTATGCAGCATTGGATGATCGACAAGAAGATCATCAAGCTACAATGGTTGATATAGAAGGTAAGATCTTGAACACTTATATTTCAATACTTATTGATCCCGGTGCTTGCTGGAGCTATGTTTTGCCTAAAATTGTTGATGAATGCAAACTAGGCAAAGTAAAACATGATAAACCTTGGTTGGTTCAGCGAGCCACAGGTACAAAACGGAAAGTTTCAGAAATTGTTAAAGAATGTGAGGTAAACCTGAATGGTTTTCTAATGAAAGTAAACCTGAACATCCTACCTTTAGGATCATATGATATACTTATTGGCATGGACTGGTTGGAACAACACCATGTCATCCCCGATTGCTTACACAAGTCAATCTTGTGTACTGATAGCTAAGGGAACCAAGTGAAGGTTCATGGCATTCCAAAGAAAGTTTCTGTAAGGAAAATATCTGCCTTACAAGCAAAGAAATGTGTCAGGAAGGGATGCAAGTTGTTTGCAGTGAACATCCGAGGCATAGATTCTGAAAGAGAACAACGCATGGAAAACTTCCCCATTCTTGAACAATTCAAGGTTGTGTTTCCTGAGGAAATCCTAGGATTACCTCTAAAACGAGACCTAGACTTTTCCATCAAACTAACCCTAGGATCAGTTTCAGATTGCAAAGCCCCCTTACAACATGAGTGCACCTGAGTTGGTGGAACTCAAACTGGATTTGCAGGAATTGATAGAAAAAGGGTATATCTGACTTAGTGTGTCTCCTTGGGGAGCACCGATACTGTTCATAAAGAAGAAAGATGGTACGGTGCGGATGTGCATCGATTACTGTCAGTTGAACAAAATGACTATCAAGAACTGATACCCACTCCCTAGGATCGATGACTTGTTCGATCAGTTGGGAGGAGATAGAATCTTTCCAAAGATTAACCTGCGATATGGGTACCATCGGGTACGGATTCGCGACGAGGATATTCACAAAACCTCCTTTTGTACAAGGTACGGGCACTATGAGTTTGTAGTGATGTCGTTTGGGTTGACCAATGCACCTGCGAACTTTATGTGTATGATGAACAGAATATTCAGTAGGTATCTGGATAAGTTTGTCTTGGTATTTATAGACGACATACTGGTTTATTCCAAGAATAAAGAAGAACATGAAGAACACCTTCGCATAGTACTACAAGTGTTGAGAGAACACCAACTTTACACTAAGTTTAGTAAATGTGATTTACAAACCACAGATACGGTACTTAGGTCACATTATCTTCGAGATAGGGATAGTTGTGGACCCGAAAAAGATTAAATCCATAAAGGATTGGCCTACCCCTACTAGTGTCACTGACATTAGGTCCTTTATGGGATTATCCGGATATTATCGAAAGTTTATTGAGAAATTCTTAAGGATCGCTTGCCCCATGGTCGCTTTGCAGAAGAAAGCAAGTAAGTTCTTATGGACCGCTAAGTGCAAAGAAATTTTTCAAAATCTTAAGTAGCTTTTGATGACCGCACCAGTGTTATGAATTGCGGATCTCGATGGGGATTTCTTTGTTTGCACGAATGCAAGCAAGGAAGGACTTAGAGGAGTCCTCTTGCATAACGATCACGCGATTTGTTATGAATCGCGGAAGTTAAAAGAGCATGAGTGGAATTACCCTACACACGATCTTGAGTTAGCTGCCATTGTCCACGCTTTGAGGATGTGGAGGCACTACCTCATGGGAAGGAAGCTCCTTTAAAGACAAACAATATGATTATGAAATATCTATTCAATCAACTGGATCTGAATGCAAGGCAAGCTAGGTGGTTGGATTTCCTTAGTGAGTATCATTTCGAGCTAAAGCACATTAAGGGAAAAGAGAACAAGGTTGCTGATGCTTTGAGCCAATGAACTCATATGATATATGAGGTGACTTTGAGTCAAACCGATGCATATTTGCATGAGAGGATTAGAGCTGCCAACAGAGTTGACCCCTTTTATGTGGAAATCCTCAAGAAAGTCTAGAAGGACAGGTTGTTTCAACAACAAAAAGAATACAAGGTAGAAGAATCCGAACTGCTATGGTCCAAGGATCATTTGTATGTTCCAGAAGGAGGGGACATTCGGTATAGAATCCTCACATATTTTCATCAGGTGCCCTACTCCGAGCACCCTGGATATCAAAAGATGATATCCGATGTCAAGAGACACTTTTTCTGGCCTAAGTTAAAGGCCCACATTGCGATGTTCATCGCTAAATGTCAGGAATGCCAGCTAGTCAAAGATGAGCATCAGCATCCTGTGGGATTGTTGCAGTCGTTACCCATTCCAGAATGGAAGTGGGAGGTCATTAGTATGGATTTCATCACTAGTTTACCGAAAGGTAAGAAGAAAAATGATTCTATTTTTGTAGTCATCGACAAGTTGTCGAAAGCAACACACTTCATTCCTGTGAAGTCGACCTACAAAGCAGTGAACATTGATGATATCTTCTAGAAGGAGATATTTAGATTGCACAGGATACCCAAGGCAATCATCTCAGATCGAGATGTTAAGTTTATAGGAAAATTTTGGAGATCTTTATTCTCTGAATTGGAGACACAGTTGAACTTTAGCATTGCATATCACCCGCAGATAGAAAGACAGGCAGAAAGAGTAAACCAGATTGTTGAGGTCATCCTTAGGATGTATGCCATGGACAACCCCATGAAGTGGGAGGATTACCTGCATCTCATAAAGTTTGTGTATAACAATGGTTATCATAATTCCGCCAAGATGAGTCCCTTTGAGGTACTCTATGGAAGGAAGTGTAGAACATCGATTACTTGGGATAGCCCAGTGGATCGGCTCATGTTAAGGCCTGATTTATTCATGGACTTGGAACAGTTGGTTGCCAAGGTCCAGGTGAACCTTAAATAAGCACAAGACCTCCACAAAAGTTACTCGGATCAAAAAATAAAAGATAAAGACTTTCAAATAGGTGATCATGTTTACTTGAAAGTAAAATCCAAACGAATCTCGTTGAGCTTGGGTAGGTGCGGTAAGTTAGCACCTAGATTTTATGGACCTTTCGAAATACTAGCCAAGAAAGGGCCAGTGGCATATGAACTAGCGTTACTGGCGCATGTAATATTCCATAATGTTTTCCATGCATCTTTGTTAAAGGAATACGTTTATGACACTAAACATGTTGTTGATTTGTTCCTCTTATAGGTGGAACCTGAAGGGGAGTTTGCCCCTCAGCCTATTCATATACTGGACAAGAGAGAGGTGCAGCTCTGGAAGTGCACCATAGTCCAGTTGAAAGTGTAGTGGAAGCACTTTGAGGATGATGAGGCTACTTGGGAGAATGAATCCACCATGAGAAAGAATTACCCCGCCTTGTTTCATGATGTCATTCTGAGTCCCTAGAACACCATGGATGGTGTTGTTCGAAGCTGGGAGGGATGTAATATCCTGAATTTTGGACCTAACACTTATAGGCATGTGCCTATTGATTATGATGTTGACTTGATATTTGATTTTGATATATTGGGTCGAAGACCCCACTACATATGAACATGATGATTTGTTTTATATATTGGGCATAAGCCAATTGTTGATGATATATATATATATATATATATATATATATGCTTGTTATGTTGGGCGTGGACCCTGAAGCACATGATTGATGAGATGTTTTGAGTTGAGAGAGGAGCTCTGGAGCACATGAGTACTTAATGTTTTGTGTTGAGTGAGGGGATCTGGAGCACATGGGTGATTGATGTTTTGTGTTGAGCGAGGAGCTCTGGAAAACATGGGTAATTAATATTTGTGTTGAGCAAGGAGCTATGGACCACATGAGTACTTACATTTTTGTTGAGAAAGAAGCTCTAGAACACATAAAAAGATAATACTTGGAAGTGTTGGGCATAAACCCTGGAGCCTTCCATGTTGATGTTGAGCATAAGCTCTAAAGCATCGGATCCTTGACCATTGTATCCCTAGGTGTATCGTACAAGTGCATCCTAGCATTAGTGTTGAGCGAAGAGCTCTGGAATTGCACTAAGTTGTAACTCCTTGTTAAAGCGTTGAGTATGGGATCTGGTAAGCGCTAGGGGTTACTGAAAATAATTTAATAACTCCGAGTGAAAACGACTCAAGCAAAATATTGATCTCATCATACTTATTTATAAGTGATTAAATGAATTTTCGAATTTTTGTATTCTCGTCAAGTACTGAAGAACTACCACCTTATACGAGGGAAATCCAACATGCAAGGATGTTTAGAGTTTCCTAGCCTAGTAGACCTAACCATATACCTACTTGACCTTAATGAATAAGTGTCATTAAGTCTAGGAATCATGGTATATGATTCCCAAAGACAAATGTTAAGAAATGTTATATTATTATGTATTTTATACATGGGATGTATAAAGAATAAATATAGTAATAATATTAATGATGAAAGAAAGAAAGCAAATTAGCTCCATCCATTATTATTTATTATGTAAAGATAATAAATAGTCCAAAACCTACGAAAGTCTAATTAGGAACTAGTTGAAAGTTCCTAAGTTAAAATATTAAAAATTACCCAAAGTAATTGAAAAGGGTTAAATCAAGAAACCAAGGTTTCTTGATTTGATTGTCCCTTTGACTAAAAAGTCTGTCTACAAAGACTCAAGCCAAGGAAAGGCTTGGGGTTCTGATCTATCATTTGGAGGAGTCATTTTCTACTTGTTTTGCTCTCAAGTAAATTCTTGGAGAACATTTTCCTGGAAGGAAAAAGGAGAACAGATCCAGACCTGATATACTAGATAGGAAACCCTACATTAGGAGCTCTAAGCTACTTGCATGTTGGAGTCCAGCTTGAGGGGATCTGGATTTAAACCGGGAATGGTTCTAGGTCATTGTTGGGTGGAATGTGGTATTTCCCAAGTGATTTGGTCATCAAAAAAACATAGGTCAGACCTTCCTTTGAATTGTTAGTGCTGATTATTTGAGTGTGCGGGTTCAGCCATTAAAAGAGCTTCAAGTTACAGGCATGCAACCCTAGACTGCCTATTCCATTTATCTAGATTAAATGCTCGCTATGCTAGATAAATGATTACATTGCATATTCCTAACCCTATGTGCTTGTTTCTCTGGTTAAAATCTGCCAGGGTCTACATTTTTAAATATTAACCCTAGGCTGTAAGTTATTTCCTATACCATAATTATCTAGGGTTTATTCATCAGTTTACTTCTGCAAGTTTTATTTATTTATAAATGTTTATCAAGGGTTATGCACCCTAGCTTTAATTCATATATTCTTTTTATTTGGTTAAGTATAAACTAGGTTTTATTTCAGAACTAGGACCTATCTGTTTTGTGGCCTTTTTTACTCTACTAACATATTTCATTTATCACTAGAGTCGTGTTAAGTTAATACTAGCTTAGACCTAATGTTCCATTTAAAAACCTATATTAGAATCTATCTAATTAACATCAACAATAAACAAATCAGAATACTATTTATAAATATATATACTTCAACAGACTTAAATAGAATTATGAATCTAATCAACCAACTATAGACTATAATTATTTTTAAGATAAATAAACTAGTAAAGACCTTCCAAGGTCTACATATTTAATTACAATATAATTACTAAAGCATTCCACTAAAAATAACATCATCATAAACAACGAACAGAGTAAGCATCGTGACTATTCTTGGGTCCAAGATCAAATCTCTTTCACTATTTAAAATCCACAATCCTAATATATAAATCCACATAATCAAACAAATGCCATAAAAATCGAATAGTCCCAATTAAATATCACTCACAACCATAGTATAACAATTAACCACAATAGTATCATAATTATTAAATAATGAACTCAGTAAATACGTTAAGGTCGCAAGAACGAATCCTGTAGACTAACATTGTTATTCACTACATAACCACAATGTCCTCATATTAAAACCTATAGCAATTAATAATAAATAGTAACCAAATAAATTGACCTGTATTAAACTAAAACCCTTAAGCTATCTGAGGTCGCAGTATCTACCCCTATGGGTACCCAAACCCAAGTCACAAGCCACATTAAAAACCCCAATATAAATCCATACACAACAATCATATTATAAACCATATCGAATCTCTACTAAGTCCAAGTATTTTACAGGGGAGGACAGGAATCGAATCCTATAGCATCAAATACATTCGCTACAGCAAGGCCGCAAGACCCTAGTTTCTTCACCCATGCTATAGCATGGCCTCGGACAAAATGATTCAAATACACAGTCCATTAAAAGTAAACCTACAACAACGATAGCCATCATGGGTTTTCACCCATGGATTTCCCACATTCCACATTCCACATACATAATAATAAAATGAAATAGTAAGAAATGTAACCATTCAAGCTATCACAACAACCCGGGGAAGTGCTAATGCCATACACGGCATGGCCTCACCCATTCGCTAACAGGTATTAACAGCTAAGATAAAAACATAAACAACTATACACAGAGCATCCACGTACGCAAATGCCTCATGCAACACAAGTTTATAAACCTCTATCGCAGCATAAGAAGTTATATTATTTACACACTCACCTTAAAGTCTGCAATCAAAGTTTACACAGTCTTTCCAAAAAACCAGGAGATATATTATTTACGTAGTCACCTTAAAGTCTGCAATCAAATTTTACACAGTCTTTCCAAGGGCCATGTGGAGAACCTCCTACAATAAACAATGAGAATGCAAAAATATTGGAGCACAAAAGATATTTTATTGATCATGGGCCACTTCGAGGGGGAAACCTCCTTTGAGAAAGCTAAATACAAAATAACTCTTTCGAGCTTTCATTAGCCTGAACACATACTTATATACTAAGTCTAATATAAACAACTATTACCCCCCATGAATGTGGGATAATGCAACATAATAACTAGACAACTTAACAACTATTACTTACTCCCCATGAATGTGGGATAATACAACATACTGATGGGACGACTTACAAAGCATATGCGTCTGATAAAATATACTAACAAAATAAAGAGGAGGGTTGACACGGGTTCTTAACATCCCCTCTCTCTTAAAAAAAAGCTTTGTCCTCAAAGCTTTAGATGTGGAAAATGTTGTTGAATCTGAAGGAGCAGTTCCCATGTAGCATCCTCTGGTTGCATGTTGTGCCACTGAATTAAGACCTCTGTGATGGACCGAGAGTGAAGCTGACAAGTGCACTTATTGAGGATGGCCACCAGATATGAAATGATGGATCCTTCATTATCCCATTCTAGTAAAACAATTTGTGCTCTGATGTTGGTGTTAATCACTTCCTGAATGCGAGAAGGAGGAAGTGCCAATTTATAAGCAACAGACCCAATATTCTGAAGAACTGTATATGGGCGAGAGATCTTTGTAGCGAGCATTTGATTCCTATTGAGTTTCAAGGAGGATTGCTTATAAGGCTGCAGACAAAGAAAAACCATGTCACCGACTTGAAAAGTGTGCTCAAAACAGTGCTGATCGGCTTGGTTTTTCATGCGGGTTCTAGCCATGTGAAGATTGTCCTACAGAAGGTGAAGAATCTGATGTTGGTTTCGAACAACCATGTCAACGGCCTGAACTGGTGAACTGTTGGGGCTGTATGGAAGGAGTACAGGAGGTGTGTGACCATAAACTGATTCATATGGAGTCATTTGAGATGCAGTATGGTAGGAAGTATTGTACCACCATTCAGCGAGAGGGAGCCACTTTTCCCACAGATGTTGTTCTTCAGAGGTGAAACAACGAAGATAAGTTTCCCAATAGTTTTTGATGACTTCATTCGGACCATATATTGGTGGTTGATAAACTGAACTCATATTCATTTTGGTGTCATTAAGGAGAAAATGACTTGTGAAAGGTGCGTTGTGGTCTGAGACAATGGAAGAAGAGATTCCATGAAGAAGGAATATCTTGTCCATGAAAAGTTGTGCGATTGAGGAGGTGGTATATGGAGGTTTGAGAGCAAAAAAATGATGATATTTGGAGAGACAATCAACCACAACCAAGATTACGGTCTTCCCTCCATATTTAGGGAGCCCTTGAATGAAATCCATTGAAATATATGTCCAAATCCTTGTAGGGGTGGGAAAAGGTTCGAGCAATCCGAAAAGGAGTGTAGTTTCACCTTGGTGGTGCTGACAAGGAGCACATTCGGAAATCATCTGTTGAATTTCTTGTTTCATTCCCTTCCAAAAGAAGTGACATCGTGCCCTCTCATATGTTTTCATGAACCTAGAGTGCCCTACCGATGGAGAAGCATGGAGTTCATAAAAGACTGCATGTTTAATATCTGTGCTCTGGGGAAGAACCAGACGACCCTTGTATCTCAGAGAAGAGCCATCCCAAGAGAAATGTTGTACCACACAAGGGTTACTGGCCAACGGTTGGATGATTTCAGATAATGAGGAGTCATTGACATAGCCTTGCTGAACAGAGTGTAACCAAGTTGGAAGAGGCAGAGAAATAACTGAAAGAGAAACATGGGCATCAAATGTGTGGAAAAGAGCATCCACCACAAGATTGTCCTAAGCCTTCTTATATTCATAATCCCTGAGTTTGCTAACCCATTTCGGTTATGTTGGGGATGAGACCCATTGTTCCAGGAAATATTTCAAACTCTGGTGATCTGTCTTGATGCCGAAACGATTCTCTAAGAGGGATGGCCACCACTTTTGTACTGTGTGCAAAATAGTCATCATTTCCTTCTCATATGTAGAGGTGGCTAAATTATTTCCAGAAAGGGATTTGTCGGTGAATGCAATGGGATGTTCGTCTTGAAAGAGGACAACCCCAAGTCCATTGTCATAATAATCACTCTCAAGAGTGAAGAGCTTGGACAAATCAGGCATCTGAAGGTTGCATCGGAATGAAAGATCCAAGGGAGTAATTGAGACTGCTGAAGGTTGCATCTGAATGAAATGGAGCTGAGCGATGACACCATGTGAATTCGTCTTAAGGATATTTTCCATGCAATGGGAACTGATGATGTTGAGAGAACCTGGTTGTAAGCCATTGAATGTGTGTTTGTTCCCATTGACTGAAAATTGCAGCTGCAGTTCAACAAAATCCCATAAGATGGGTCCAAGTGTGCGTAACCATTGAGTTCCCAAAATCACATCACATCCTCCTAGAGGCATGACAAACATGTTAGAGCGCAAGTTATAATCTCCAATAGAGATACACACATTGTGACACTTTGCTTTGCAAGGTAAGGTGCTCCCATTGGCAACCATGACTTGAAAGATGGAGCAAGGATGGACAAAACTATCAACTTGTTTGGCAATCTGAGGGTCAATGAAGTTATGGGTGCTACCAAAATCAATGAGTATTGTAAGAGGAATATTCTTGAAGAAACCCTTAACTTGCATGGTTTGTGGGGCGGTGGCTTTGGCTAATGCATGGAGAGATATCTCTGGGTGTTCATCATGAGAATGAGGGTCAACGGGCGCCTGCTGAATGTTGACCTAATCGTCTACTGGATCCTGAAAAGATTCACAAATTTCAAGTGTGGGTGGAGAAACCACATCCAAAAGATAGGGCTTTTGTTCAGTGCATTGATCTCCCCAACTGAATTTCCCATCACAATTATAACAAAGTCCTTTTTCCCTACGTGCCCGCATCTCAGATTCAGAAATATGCTTAATAGGAGTGGGTCTAGGAGTTGGAGGGATTGGACGTCTTTGGGAAACCATATTGCTGAATGGAACAAAAGTGGATTTGGGGTGTTGATGAGCCCTGATCTTGTCCTCTTCCAACTTAGCCAACCCTAGGATTTCCATCATTGTGTTGGGACAGAACATGTTAACCTCGGATCAAATTGTATCCTTAAGACCACTGATAAAACAACTCTTGTAGAATGCATCAGAAAAATCCTTCTATGTGCTTGACTAATTTCTCAAATTCTGTCTGATACTCTCTCACAGTTCCAGTCTGGTGAAGTTGGGTGAGTGCTCCTATGAATTCATCAAAACCACTTGGGCCAAATCGGTGCAAAAGGAGTTGGCAAAAATCTGTCCAGTTTGGCTCGGCATGAGCCTTGATGTACCAACGGAACCATTGAAGTGCTTCATGTTCCAAATGAGAGGATGCAAGGGGGACCTTATTGAAATCAAAAGTGTTATGCAGGCTGAAATATTGTTCTGCCCTATAAATCCATCCAGTCGGATCATCACCATTAAAGCTATGAAAATTGGGCTTCGGCCCGCGGTAGTCGCTAAACAATGAGAACCTAGTGTCTGTAGAAGACTCAAGCTGGCGATGGTTGTCCATGGGTGAATGCTGACGATGGAGGCCGAGAAATTTTTGATCTAGATCCTCAAGTTTGGACCTGATGGTAGCCAGTTCTTCTTCCATTTGTTTATTTACTCTGGCACGGGTAACAACCATAAGCAGTTTTTTTTTTCTAAGGTAATGGGTAGAAAAACAAAAATGGAGAGGGTTTTAGAAAATGAGATTTTTTATTTGGGAAAATTTTGGGGGGGTAATTGGGGTTTTACGGAGTTTTGGACACTTTTTTAGGGACAAGAAGCAGAAAATGTGAATTGCAGAGGTGGGATGAAGGAATTGGAAAATTTGTTAGAGAGGGACAATGAAGCAGAATTGGAAAACGAACACCATGGAAAAATTTGAAGGCGATTGGGTGAGAATCAGAGAAGTTATGACAAACTTTAAAAATTGACAAATGTGGAATTTCGGCCTTAAGGAAGTGAAATCGGGAATAGTGTCCTCAATGAAGGAATATGCAGAATAGTATTACGGTGGTGACAGTGAAATTTCAAGTGAAACGGAACTAAATCAAGGAAGATATGGCTGAAAAACATATTTTTTTTTTCTCTGAAGAACTGATCTATGGTTTGTGGCGGTGCTAGAAGCTGTGTTTTATCAATAGGAAATGGAGTAATTGATCTATGACAATTCTGAAATTCTGCACGTTATGATCTGTAACAATTCTAAAATTCTGCACATTATCAACTATAAATGGACCCCACGTATATTCGTCTTCCTATTGGTTCAAAGGTAGTCACTCGACCACCAAGGCTGTCTCAGGCTTGAGTATTGGGGCAGTACCCCTCACTTCACGGCGCAAGTAAAACTGCTAACCGCTTGGCCAAAAATGACAGCTCTTTGGTTTTCCTCACGGATGGAAATCGACTCAATCTGGTGGGGATCGTTGCCCTTTTCGCTTGGCAAGTCCTCTTAATGGCCAGCTACTTCAGGGTTCCTATGGTACTCCTCACAATGAGTTTTAGGGCTATGCCCAAGTACTTCCCATAGTTAAGCGGAAAGGGTTTATTCCCTGATACGAATGAAAAATACCGCTGCAAGAAGAAAAACTACTGCAATAATCACAGTGCCAAAAAAAATGTGGCAGAAATTCCACCCAATGCTCAAAAACCCGTAATTAGAGCTAGGGTTTTAAGATGAAAATTTTTAAAATGAGCATAACTCGATCTATATTGCTCAGAATCACTATTATAGCCTGTTTCTAGAACTGGAACAACCACTCTTCTTCTACCCACAGAATCAGAATAGAAATCTGGGCACCAGGTCAAAAGATTTTTGCTCTATAATTTCAGCGGTCGTTACCAAAATTCTGAAAAATTGTTGATTTTAAATCCGCAATATCTCCACTTTTAGAACTCCAAATGAGATGATTTTTTTTTGAAACTGCGTATTTTTGAAAGAGGAATTCAGATATGCAACCTGTTTCTTCTGATTCTATGCAAAAGGTTTCAGAAATTGATATGAAATTCACCGCCCAATTTTGCCCTCTTTTTTTTTTAAAGAAAAAAAAACTCCCACTTGTGCCAAGGAAAGTGCTCTGATACCAGATGTGGAGAACCTCCTACAATGAACGATGAGAATGCAAAAATATTGGAGCACAAAAGATATTTTATTGATCGCGGGCCACTTCGAGGGGGCAACCTCATTTGAGCAAGCTCAATACAAAATAACTCTTCTGTGCTTTCATTAGCCTCAACACATACTTATATACTAAGTCTAATCTAAACAACTATTACCCCCCATGAATGTGGGATAATGCAACATAATAACTAGACAACTTAACAACTATTACTTACTCCCCATGAATGTGGGATAATACAACATACTGATGGGATGACTTACAAAGCATATGCGTCCGATAAAATATACTAACAAAATAAAGAGGAGGATTGACACGGGTTCTTAATAGGCCATGGAACCATTGGAAGCAATGGTGCTACCCAGGATTAAAATCCCCAATTCAAACATACGATTTATATCAACGAAATGGAGAGTCTGCTAGAAGTCCCAAGTTTCCCATTTGCTGCTAACAGCACCAGTATTTACAAACCCAAACCTTGCATACACAGGCCCGAAGGCAAATCGAAACCCCAACTACAGCAATGTTATAACCTAGTCCTACCCACAATGCCGAGAAGTGACAATATTTGCTTGTAAAGGAGGCTTACCATGGCCACATTGGCGTCACCCTTGAGCTAACAGTGAAGCTCTGAGCCATCCCGCCTTCGCTTACCTTATCACCTGCAAACGCAACCAAATCCAGTGAGGATGAGAACTATGAAAACGAAGGAGCCACAAAATAAACATAAAATGTAGTCATGAAACCAAACGAACCTTACCTTCGTCACCGAGGGCGTTTCCTCCTTCACAGCGCAGAGCCGAGACCACAACCATCAATAGACCAAACGAAATGAACAAACTGTTCATGGAGCCAAGCCCTAAGCTTGGGCTGCCCCAAACCCCAAGAAACATTAATGGTGCCATCTTGGTGTCAACTAACGACCCAAAACCCACTTTTATATAGTTTGCATTCATTACAATATTGTGGTCTCCATTACCATGCAGGGACTTAAACCCCATCGCATAAGTTTCAAACTATATATTATAACTCGCCACCTCAACGTTTAAAACAAGGTATGGTATAATGTGTAGCCTATGTAATGAATAGTGTAATGATTAGTCCATAGATAGTATACACTAACCCAAAGTCTTGTCACAATGTACAAGGTATAGCAACCATACATTTCATTTTCCCTAAGCTTAATGCTTAGTAACCATGGCATATGAAATATGCCATGGTATCATTGCTAGGAATAAAATCCAAGTTTGATCTTTAGCCAAGTTATAACCTGCCAATAAAAACAAGAGATATGTTAATAGCTGTAATAAAATAAACATCAAATATAAATATATTGATTAATAGATATAACATAGATAAAATTATATAGGTTAGGGAATTAATGAGGATCGAAATTACCTTGCTTGCAATCTGAGTATGTAATGAAGCGTAGTAATGAACAGTAAGTATGTTAATGATCAAAATGTCTAGCCCTCTTTAAATCTCCGTCGCTAAGTATAATCTAAATACAAGATGAAAAAGGTGCCTTGGTTAGAATAACTAAGTAATTCTATTAGTCAAGTGAACACTTTACTTCTCAAACCACCATGGGAGAACGAGTCCTGCCACTCCGCCCACCTAGTTCTAGAAACAAAGTTAAGTTACAACCATATAAATAACCAGTAAGACTACGCATAAATAAGCGAAGCATATAATCAAGTAACGACACATACACAACAATGTATAACTAAAGAATAAAATTAGAAACAAGCTTTAGGACATCTTAAGTAGAATACAGCAATATTCACAACTGAAAGTAAGATTATAGAATGTAAGAACAGCTTACAACCAAACAATGGTACAACTAGTGTACGTTATAATCCGCAAGTTTAATAAAGTTCCATTTAGGTAGTTTTTAATAGCCTAATAATTTTTTTTTTATTTTCAATTTTTCAAGACATTACACTTTCATCAGCTGGAGTCGAGTATAGAGGAGTAGTGAATGCAACTACATGATGTGTGTGGTTGCAAGGAATTATTGGCGAACTTGGTTTTGCATTTGATTCACCCACTGTCATTTGGTGTAACAATAAAAGTGAAATCAAGATATCCACAGAACGAGAATAGAGACATAGGACCAAGAATATTGAGATTCACATGCACTACATCAGGATCTTGGTGCATGAGTAAGTGATATCATTGTAGTGTTTCCCATCTGCAGAGCAAACTGGTGGCATCTTTTCCCAGGGATTCATAGAGAAGACCTTCACCTATCTGAGGTCACTCCTTGGAGTGGGTGATACATGGTGATGACTGATATTCACATTCATATTTTTCTCCATGTCCATTTTAGAGGGGAGGTTTTGTTCCTATGTGCTTTTCCTTCTCACCTTAGTTACATGGACAAATAAATGTTTGGAAGAGGCAACTTCAGCCTTAGTTGCCAAGGACTCAATTTTTTATGTGGTTACACTAAGAAAATATTAAGGGGGGTGTTATAACATCGTACCACCTGGTACCATCATCACATATCACCCAGTACATACCTTCATTTGCTTTTCACTTATGTTGCATAGTCCAAACCTTGTTTATGTTGGTCTCCTAAGGTATTTGGGGAATTTGGACCATTAATTAAACCTAAATCCCACATTTTTTATCATTTAGGATCATGAGAACCCTCATTAATTACATTTTGGTCTCTTGGGGCACTCCCACCCCTTAAAACAAGGAAATGGTTTGACGAGAGGCGCCCATGCATTGTATTTGAGTGTTTTTTTCTCTTTTGGACCATTAAATGTTGCCTAGAGCCACTCCCACTCACCCATGCACTCCAGCACACCTATCCTACCCTTATTTACAACATATCAGGATTCACTTGAATTCACATGGTCATTCGTGATCATTTGAGATGGTTTGGGATCTCATTGGTCCACCTAGGGGGGTTTCAGGTCCAATCTAACCATGCCACATGTATGCCACCTTTTTCCCTCCTAAGTCTAACGATTTTATCCTATTGTATTATAATCATGTTCCATACATGTTTACATGTTGGAAATTAATAGAAAACTCATTTATTCACACCATATCTTTGTGTTAATATTGCTCTTTTGAACTGTTTTCTTCATGTTTTGTGAAATTCTTTTGTTGTGAGGATTCTCTTAGCTCCTAGATCTTGTTGTGAATCATATTTTCAAAAAATTATCAGTTATTGATGTTATTTAAGTTATTACATTTACACAAAGGGTTTATCTAGCATGATAATATATTTTGTATAAAAAGATATATTTGTCTGTTATTAGTTTTGCGCATAAATAAATGATAAAAAAAATTAACAAGTTACTCAATCTATAAATTTCGATATATAATATTGTAATAAGAAATAACATGGATTAATAATTAATATCATAAATGTAACTAATAAATCTAAAAATAACAGGATTAATAGAATGGAACATGTTACCACTGATGGGAAATAAAAAATGAAGGTCATCGTTCCTCCCAACCATTCTTCCAGAACAATCAGGTTACTTGCTTTGAAACCCCCAATCCTGTTTGTTGAACCAAAATGACAAAGACAGGTCACAATGCTCTATTTTCATAATCTAGTATGTATTCCCCTCCATCAAAACCCTTGTGTTCATTTGATGGGTTTAAATATTATAGTATTTTTCCTAGGACTTGGTCATTTATGAGCCACCTGCTCATTATTACTCCACAATAAGTCTCGACCTAATTTTTAGGGGGGATGCCTCCTACACCATTTGAGATTTTATTCAGTACTTTTCCACTTGGGCTATTCCTTTGACACGTGTCACTCCTCCTTGTGGGTCAACAAATATTCTAGAATAGCTACTTCAGTTTTGATTCTCTCAGTTTTTTATTTCTTAATAATTAATAATTCTTTTACATTTATTCCTTGTTGATGTAATTGTAACTTCAGAATGTATTCAATTGTATATCTTATGTATTGTACCCCGATGTTTATTTTGGGAAGTTTCTGTAATGTATTTGAGTCATGTCATGCCCCGATGTTCCTATCAGGAGATTCAATAATGTAAACAAGTAATGTAAAGTCATTGTGGGTAACCCTCCTATTTGATCGAGGGTTAAAGTCCCTGCAATTGTGGGGCCCTAGGGTTATTAGACTATCCTAGAGAAGTCAGCCCTAGGTGAGTTATTGTAAGTCGGGGCAATAGTCCCCACCATTGTGTTAATTCTAAACCTCCTTGTTGATCGGAGGGGCAAAGTCCCCACAATTGTGGGGCACTAGGGTTATTAGACTCTCCTAGAGATGTCGGCCCTAGTAAGTAATTGTTAAGTGGGGCCGACATGTTGGAGTGGACATTAAGTGAACGAAAGAATATAAATAAAGAATGAGACTCTCTATTTATCACACACACACTCACTCACTGGGGCGCATGAATGAGAGAGGAGAAGCTCTCTCAAGTGAGAGAGAGAGAACAAGCTGTTGGAGATCATCTTTATGTTTTCAGGTTTTACTGTTGCCATTGGTGCTCATTCTATCTCTGAGGAAGTTGCGGGTTTTTCTCCTTTATGGTTTCCCCGAGGAAAATTCTTTGTGTCTCTTGTCTCTTGTGTTTATTATTGTGCATACTATTCTCTCAGATAAGATCCTAAGATCATATTGCTTAAATGATAAAAATCTAACATGGTATCAGAGCTAACCTGAGAAGAAGACATTGTGCAGCTACATAAAGTAGGGATTCTTACTTTTTGGGTCTCTCTCCACAATCCATCAACAAAAGTATGCTAGGTTGACTCTCCATTGAAGGGTGCATCTTTTTGTCAAAGCGAAATTCGATTCCACGCATTTTCAGTTTTTGGTGCGGGAAATTAGGGCTTTCTATAGAAGTGGAATTTTTGAGTGATCCCGGCATAGGATTTCTCTCCTCATCAAAATCATAGTTTAGAGACCTGGGTCTAGATTTTTGGTTGGGTGAAACTCCGAGAAAGTCAAACCCTAGTTTGACCTCGAGCCAAAAAAACCCTAAAATACTAAAACTGATAGGTTTTGGTACATTTGCTATATCTCGGAATTGGGGAAGGATTAGGAGATGAAACTTTCACATGCCGAAGATAAAATCCTGATGTACACTGTTTCCAATTTTCAGCCTCAGATTCACTATATTCTAGGATATATGATTCCTCCAAGTTAGGGTTCCATCCTCTTCCAAGATTCATCCCTAAACAGAACACCTGGGGAGAATTGCTATATGTCAGGCTACCAAGGTCCAAATGAAATTTCTCAAGATGTTCCAAGAAGGGCACAAACTGTAATTTCTATGGTAGAAGTTTCAGACCCAGAAGATGAAACAGTGACACGTGGAAGTCCATACAACTTCACTATGATGAACAGTCCTGAAACAGGTCACCTTGGGAAAACGATCATACGTCCCAATTGGTGAAACCAATTCTGATGAAACCTATGGTTTTTAAATAGGGACAGGTTATGCTACCTCAGCGTGAATTTTTAGACACTGAGGAGCAGTAATATCGGAGATACCGCAGAAACAGTATCGGGCATTTCTGTAGAAGAAATTGGAAAACTAGGGCTTCCTATTCCGGGAGCTTCCCTCCACTATTTTCAGAAAAGGAGTACATTGGACAGCTCACCTTGAAGAGTTCTATCTTTATATCCAATCAGATCTGAAAGATTCCAAGTTTTGAGAATTAGGGTTTCTATGACAAACCCTAGATCAACCAGCTCCGGAACCAGGACAAACACCTCAAATTGGTAAGATCTAATCTTTTGCTATTTTCATTTGAGGTTCTCATTTCAAAGTGATCTATCACATCAGCTTGATGATAATCTTGGTGAAGTTGACAACTTCCAAGCATGGAAGTATATGATCTCTCTGAAGAAAATGAATTGGACACCTACATAAGTAGAGAGGTTCCAGTTCTAGAGGGAGATGAGGCTAAAAGCCTTACACTAGAAGAACTTGGTCAAGGCCAAGAAGATCATTGCTGATTCAATCACGGATCACCTTATACCACAACCTAAAGTAGTAGAAGAAGAAGCGGAGAATGCAGAAGTTGTGATAACTACCTTGAAAGGCCTCCCGGGATCATGGGATTCATTCATTCAAGGAATGTGTGCCAGAAGGAAGTGATTACTTTCAGACAGACTCCAGGAAGAGCACACATAAGAATATGCTCAACTCATAATAAGAGAAAAGAAGATGGGAGCAACTGAAGATAAAGATTTCTTGATTCAAAGAAGATACCTCAAGCGATGAGGAATATGAAGAACTCAACTCTTAAAGAACCTCTTATCCATCTTAGCATTTAGATAAGAAATGATGCTATTATGAATGAAGAAGATGATGAAGCTGAAGGCTCAAGAAGGAGTCTACCCACAAAACAAATAAAGATAAGTATTCAATTGTCATTTCATGATATTGTTTTGTTATGCATTTGTTTATATTCAGTTAATGTATTATGCATGATAGAATGTTTGCATTAATGACGGTATACTAATAATATGCATGTGATGGGTAAGTAGCTCATAGTGCCAACTCTCCATTGTTGCTTATCTAGAATGAAACCTCTTTGCCGACATATTGGATTAGTGCACAATCTCAATGTTGTCCTAGTAGAGATGGAAGGCATATAGAAAGTTTCCGTGAGATATGGATGAATGTTGTATTGGCTAAAATAGTTCCATGATCATATATTTATGCATAAGAATTTTCCATTATGAATATTCCTTATGAAATGTTTCTAACCATACAAATGCATTTGACTTGTAGGAAAGATCGCGTACAATCACCTACAAGCAAAGAAGGATGAGACTTGTTCCGAAGAACAAGTGATGACAATTCAAGAAAGAATCCAAGATGAAGATGGAGAATGCAGTGACACCCTTGATGCAGAACCTTCCAGCTATGAAGAAGTAGCCAAGAAGAAAGGGAAGACCAGTTCAAGAAGAATGATTCCTAGGAAGCAGTATCGAGACCTGAAGGGAAGTTTGTAGTTCCATCATGTAGTAGATGGAAACATCGTGGGATACAAGGCAGGATTCATAGCATGAGGCTTCTCACGAAAAGAAGGCATAGAATACGAAGAGACATTTGCAACCAGTGGGAGTTGAGACACATGACAGGCAGAATCATGTGTGCAAATAAAAGAAGGCCTTGTACGAGCTCAGAAGACACCCATGGGATAACACATACATGAGGAGCTTGATGAAGATCTAAACCTTTGCTACAAGGTTGAAGATGAAATTCTATAGAGGATGACAAGCTCACAGATGGGTGCGAGAAGAACTTTTGAAAAAGTTCAAGATAGAGGATCTTGGTATCTAGTATAGATACATAAAATAATAGCAGCAGAGGAAGCTCCTTGTCACTCCAGTACATAATGTTTCAATGCATAAAGTATGAAAGGCAGAGGGAGAATGATGCTCCACTTCAGAGGGAGTGACTGTAGAAGATCTCGAGGTTCGACATGGTACGACAGGATGGACAGCGCACTGATGAATCTAGGCTTTACTGAGAGTAAAGTGGATTCCAACCTTTGCTTCAAGGTTGAAGGCGAAAGACCAATGATGCTCCTGTTATATGTCGATGACTTGTTCCTGACAGAAAAGAGGAACTCATTAAAGTTGCAAGAAGGAGACTTGCTGCTGAGTTCGAGATGAAAGACTTGGATATGATGCACTACTTTCTAGGCATGGAGGTGTGGTAGAATAGAGATGGAATTTCCCTAGGACAAGGAAAGTATGCAGTAGAGATCCTGAAGAGGTTCAGGATGATGGAATGTAAGTCCATGGCCACACCTATGGAATCGAACCTGAAGCTATTGAGTGTTGTTTCATCAGATACGGTTGATGCTATGATGTATTGTCAGATGATTGGTTCCTTGATGTACTTGATGAATATGAGACCAGATATTTGCTTTGTTGTGAACACATTGAGACATGTTCACCTGATGGTTGCAAAGCATATTCTGAGGTACCTAAAGGGTACAGTTGATTATGGGCTCAAGTATGAGGCGAATCAGAAGATTGTCCTGGAAGGTTATGTTGATTCAGATTGGGTAGGTAGTGCCATCGATAGGAAGAGCACTTCAAGGTGTTGCTTCAGTATGGGATCAGATGTGATGTCTTGGTTTAGCAGGAAACAGTCTTGTGTGGCACCGAGTACAGCTAAAGTAGAGTATGTCGTAGCTTGTTGATCTAGTTGTGAGGCAGTATGGCTAAGGAAGCTATTGTCTTATTTATTTGATCTCCAGTTGGATGCTACTTGTATATATTGTGACAACCAGAGTTGTGTGAAATTGTCTAAGAACCCAGTGTTCCATGACAAGTCAAAGCATATCAAGATCAAATATCACTATATCAAGGATATGGTGCAGAGGGGAGCAGTGAAGCTCCATTATGTTGCGAGGAACGAACAAATAGTTGATGTGTTGATGAAGCCATTAGCTAGAGTGAAGTTTGAGTACTTCAGGGAGAAGCTTGGTGTTCTCCAGATCGAGGTTCCCTTCAAGGGGGAGTGATGAGTCCGTGAGCCATTCTGACATGATGAGAGGATTGGTTCCTTCCATGGTCAGATGTAAGGGCTGATCCATTATGTCATGGTAAGAGGATTGGTTCCTTCCATGTCAAATATGAGTGTTGAGCCATGTAGGATTGGTTCCTACATGATCAGTTATAAGTGTTAAATGCCATTCTCTGGGAGAATGGAGGCACCTGGTCAGTTATCAAGAATTTGTTCAGTCTGGGACTAACACTCAGCCTGGGGTTGAAAGCCTTTCTGACATGATGTGTGAATAAAATTTTCCTATCATGATGTGTGAATAAAGTTTCCTATCATGATGTGTGAATAAAGTTTCCTATCATGGTCATATATAAGTGCAGAGCCTTTCTGACATGATGTGTGAATAAACGTTTCCTATCATGATGTGTGAATAAATTTTCCTATAGTGGTCAGATATAAGTGCAGAGCCTTTCTGACATGATGTGTGAATAAAAATTTCCTATCATGATGTGTGAATAAAGTTTCCTATCATGGTCAGATATAAGTGCATAGCCTTTCTGACATGTTATGTGAATGAGTTTCCTATCATGGTCAGATATAAGTGTTGAGGAAGACGAAGGCCTAGTTGGAGGCGAGGCCTACAACCAACATGAAAAATGGTTGGCTCTGTAGAACTTCTTGTGACGAGAAGAATGAAGAGATAGCACCAGTTGATCGAGATGGTAGAAGCAGTGATGATGATCCAGCTTTGATGATGATCTAGTGATGATCCAGTTTCGATGATGATCCAGTGATGATCTAGATCCAGATGAAGATGACTTGAAGATGAAGAGGACGAGAACTCGATGATGATCCAGATGATCCAGAGAAGAAGACTTGTGCTGATAAATTGTGTTGAAAGAATACCTTCCTAGTTAAGAGGGAGTGTTGATGTAATTGTAAAATCAGAATGTATTCACTTGTATATCTTATGTATTGTAACCTGATGTTTATTCTGGGAAGTGTCTGTAATGTATTTGAGTCATGTCATGCCCCGATGTTCCTATCGGGAGATTCAATAATGTAAACAAGTCATGTAAAGTCATTGTGGGTAACCCTCCTATTTGATCAAGGGTTAAAGTCCCTGCAGTTGTGGGGCCCTAGGGTTATTAGACTATCCTAGAGAAGTCGGCCCTAGGTGAGTTATTGTAAGTCGGGGCAATAGTCCCCACCATTGTGTTAAGGTTCAACCTCCTTGTTGATCAGAGGGGCAAAGTCCCCACAGTTGTGGGGCACTAGGGTTATTAGACTCTCCTAGAGATGTCAGCCCTAGTAAGTAATTGTTAAGTGGGGCCGACATGTTGGAGTGGACATTAAGTGAATGAAAGAATAGAAATAGAGAGTGAGGCTCTCTATTTATCACACACACACTCACTCACTGGGACGCATGAGTGAGAGAGAGAGAGAACAAGCTGTTGGCGATCATCTTTATGTTTTTGGGTTTTACTGTTGCCATTGGTGCTCATTCTATCTCTGAGGAAGTTGTGGGGTTTTCTCCTTTATGGTTTCCCCGAGGAAAATTCTTTGTGTCTCTTGTCTCTTGTGTTTATTGCTGTGCATGTTATTATCTCAGATAAGATCCTAAGATCATATTGCTCAAATGATAAAAATTTAACATTCCTCACTTGGTCAAAATAAAAAATAATAATTTAAAGTCTTTAAAACAATAATTATTCGGGTTCTTAGGTGTATTACACTCTACACAATTTCAATCATATTAAAAGCAGAAGATTCCACTTGATATCAGTTGCATGAATGGGAGAGGAGCACGCCATCATACACTTTTTGGGAAGAATAAATTTCATCCATATAATCCAGAGTAGCCATTGTTCATTAGAAGTTTACTCCAATAGGAATATTATTTCCTCATCAAGTCGACCCTATTTGTACAACCCAAACATTTGATTTAGGTTTAATTTGGTCACAAGAATAAAACTTCATCTATATAATCCACCGCAGCTACTGTTCATTAGAATTTTACTCCAATACAAGACCCAGAGTATATCCTCATCGTCTCAGCCCTATTTGTAGAACCATAAGAGTATATTTATATCCAATGATCATGAATATGCAAAATACTTTCTAATTTGTGATTTATCATTTGTCGTATAAAAAATATCATAGATACTTGGCACTCAAAAAGATGATTCTTAGTTTATTAGTTAGTTTATTAAAAATAGTTTTTAAAAGTTATTCGAATTCGATATATAACCAGGGTTATTCACATGAACTTGTCATTTGAATTGATTAAAAATGTGAAATTCAAATTGCATCCCTTTTCCTTACATCCCATCCCTCTATCCACTTGCGTGACAAATACATTAATTATGCCACATCATCAATTGAATCACCATCAATAGCCAATCAATCTCTCTATGTTTATTTAATCTTTCATAGTAATGGCAGACATAGTACAGAAACAATTATACCTCGGATGAATTTGAACATACCTTCTGCACTGCTCAAGCCAATTTTTACATTTTCTATTGGGAATAAGTATTTCTTATCAATTCTGTAGTTAGTACAAATGTTTTTTCTGCAATATCTGAATCGGAGTTGTGTCATTTTCAAATCTCCTCCATTTGTTTCTCATAGTAGTTAATGTAACTACTTTCAAACCTTTACTATTTCATAGACAACTTACGTAAGAAAACTTAGGATGATCCAAAAATCAACTAATCTAAAACAATTCAGAAAATATAACATATTCTCTTGTAAAAGCTTCCAATATTCGGCAAAAAACTTCGACAAAATTTTCATTTCAATTTTTTTTCAAGACAAGGACTTTGCTGCTCACAGCCCTTCGTAATAATAACAATTACTACACCAGCCAAAAGTGAAATTTTGAAATACCACACCTTAACAATATTGTAAACATGGCATTACATTTAAAAATTAAATTGTATACCCATTATCATTATTTATGTCATCACATGTAACCTTACAATGAAGGTTGGTTCCATAGGCGTGGGGTTGGGATTCTATTGAAGAGAATTTCCTAAGATGGTACAAAAAAAATCTTGAATATAGACGTCTTCCAATACTCATATGATGGGATATTTGGAAGTCTAGGAATTGTGTTATTTTTTAAGACAAGCCCTTGAATCGTTTTACAAGTTCTCTGAGACTTATTAGCTATTATAAATAATTTGCAAGGATGGACACTAAACAACAAATGCAAAGACATATTTATGATCTTACTTTTACTCGAGAGGCTACAGGGTTCTTTGATGGTGTAGCATAATATGGCATATGTGCGGTAAGTATCTTGCTTAGCATCAATGAAGAACATCATTTCAGGCTAAAGTTAAATTGTGGTTGAGGATCCAACACAAAAGTAGAACTTTTGGCACTTTGGTGTTTGGCTAAATTTGCTTATATCCTTGGTATAGATACTTTGGATATTTTGGGGGCTTCTTTGGTCATTATAAACTTCGCAAGAGAATTATGGCCCCTACTAGTTATTACTCTCCATCATTGGTGTTGGAGGACTAGATTACAATTTTGCTTATTTCTATAAGATGAATTTGAAGCATATCTACAAAGAGAAAAATCATATTGTTGATACTCTTTCCAAAGATGCTCTTGGTGTTGAAGATGGTCTACTTCAATGGGAAGAAATTGTTGAACGAAATCTGAATGAGCATGGCTCTATTTTATTTTTTTGGTGATGATGATGTTCTAGAATAAGAGATGGATCTCTTACTCTTTTGACTTCTGTTATTTACTTTTGTTACGTGTAAAGGTGTTTTGGGAGGTTATCGTCTGATGAACAACATGTTTTGATGTAATTATATTGTTATTTTTTGTAATTTATGGAATGTGGTTGAGAGGAGAATGCAATGTGTATGATTTACAAATATATAGTTATCCATATCTGAATTGATTTTATGATTAGGATATGTATTTTTTTATTTTATGAATAGCATAAATATAGTTTTTTTTTACTAAAAAGGGGACAAAAATATTTGGAAGATAATTATTTAATGATTAAATGTTAAAATATTTTAAAAATTAAAACATATTATTAATTTTTTCAATCTATTATTATAAAAAATGAAAATGAATAGTAAAAGTTATGTATGAATAGTAATTTTTTTTTTTCATTACTTAAAAGGGGTTGATTGACAAAAATATATGCAGGATAATTATTTAATGATTAAATGTTAAAATATTTTAGAATTAAATTTATTTATTATGTATATGAATACAAATATGTTGAATTTTATTAATAAAATATTTTTTTATAATTTCTTAAAAATAAATTAAAATAATGAAACAACTATTTATCAAAACTTGGTGGGTGACCAAAGATTATAGGATTTATGAAGCGGTGCGTGACGTGCGTCCATCATGCCAAATGTTTGATGGATTTTTTAATGAGTTGGTGAACCTAACGGACTAATGCTTTTGTTATGACCTAAATCATTGTTTCCCTTGCTAACAAGGCCACCGAATATTTTTTGACCTGGTTCTTCCAGGAATGATGAGAAAGTCTGCTAATGATCAGACTTTGTGTTGACTCCTTTATGATTTGGCTGATTTTCTGTCTTTTCCTATTTTATATGGGCGGGGGCAGTATTGAACAGTTACTTGCATGTATTTTGTACAAGATGTCTTTTTGATTCTTATGAATATCAAAAACTGGTATTTTTTCCTCTGAAAAAAAAAAAAGGCCACCAAATTCAAGTCTCGTATGGCCAGATAGATGATTTAAATAATTTTTACTTTAGTTTTACTTATTAATTTGATTAGCTATTCGTTATGGTGATGGGTGAAGTGTTCACATCAATATTAGGATAAAAATATATATAATTAAAAGAAAATCTCATACTATTTGATTTTTTTAAAATGAAATTGAATCTCTTTTATAAAAATATGTACACTATTTATATAATATTAAGATAAAAAATATATAATTAAAAAAAGTTTCATAATATTTGATTATAAAAAAAACTTAAATGGAATCTTTAAAAAAAATTTATGTACAGTTATATAATGTTATTATGGTTATTGTAATATGTATTCAATAATTTTAATTTTCATATAATTTTAAAATAAAATTAATAATTGTTTTTTAAGTCAATAATGATTAGATAATTAATTATTTTAGTTATAATAAAATATTTTTAACAATATTATTGTATTAAAATGTTAAGGTGTTTTATAACTTAATATATAGAAAGTAATTTTAAAAAATCTATCTCTACCTATTACAAAATAATCAATTCTTATAATTTTTCTCAAGATGTAAATTTTTCCAAGAAGTATAAAAATTTAAGATACAAAATTTACACCTCAAAATTTAGATTTTTTTTTGTTTGATAAAATTAAGTTTAAAATAAATCTATGATCAATTAGTGATTAACTTTTTTTGGTCGAAAAGAGACGATCTACAGATTTGGGCGCTGAAGGACGCTGGTTGGATGCGATCTGAACCACCTCGATCTGCTCACGCTGTGCTAGATCTGCTGGTGGGCTGCCAGGAGGCTGCGTTGGCCACTCAGGCTCTGATTGGCCCCCTCTCGAAGGAAGCTTCCATGTGCTGAGTTTGGATCTGGTAGGGTAGGCTGATGGCGCCAGAGGTGGACAGAGATCCGCCTTCTGAGAGATCAGATGCATTCGACCAGCTTATAGCCTCTCAGTACCAGAGATCCGGTAAAGGTGAACCCCCGAAATTCGTGAAAAGAATTGAAGACGTGCCAGAAGTGGCCCTACCTCCGGAAGAAACCATCCGGGTTGCCCTCTCTCTGGCAGACCGAGCTCTGATCGGTCAATTCACGAGACTATGGCCCTCGCCAAAAACAACTGAAAACTGGATCCAAAGAAACTGGAGGCCACTGATCTCAAAAAATGTGGCATCATACTCCGTCGGAAGAGGTTACTTCCTCTTCGACTTCGAATCCAAGGAGGATAAAGATCTAATCTTTAGGAACGGGCCTTATTTCATGGGACCGCAGGGCCTCTATCTCAATGGATGGACTCCGGACTTTGACCCTGAGGCGGACATACCCAAAGCTGTCCCAGTCTGGGTCAGACTCCCTAATCTCCCTATGCACTGCTGGAATCCCAAATCTCTTCGAGCCATCAGGAACGCCTTGGGGAAATACATTGACACGGCTAGTCCCAAGGACCAATACTCCTGCGCTTGCATATGTGTGGAAGTGGACCTCGAAGCTGGACTCCCCGAAGCTATCAAATTAACAGTGGGGAACTGGGCTCACTTCCAAAAGCTGGACTATGAACAACTCCCATTCAAATGCAGAGGCTGTCACGAATATGGGCACTTCATTCAGAACTGCCCCAAAAAGCCTGAGATCCAGCAAAACAAATCGGAGGGATGGCATAGGGTGAACAGGGCTAAATCTAAAACTCAATTTGCTGAGGATCCAAAGAAGGGTGATAGATCCACTGCCCCCTTTGAAGGATCCCAAGAAATCCCCCCCCCAAAAAAAAATAATCATTGAAGTAAGGGATGAGACAAACGAAGTTGAAGAAAAATCTAATAATGGAGACAGTAAGGAATCTGGAGCAGCCACCTCAGATCACGAAAGGAAAGATCAAGATGAAGACACAACAATGTCAAAAGAAGGAGATAGCATGGGGCATTCAGAGGAAGAGCCAGAACCAGAAACAGAAGAGGAGGAAGAGGAGGAAGGGGAAATCGAGTTGTCTACCCTTAGACTGACTAAAACCAAGGGAAGGAAATCAAAGAAAGAAGTAAGGGATCAAACTACCTACAAGGACAAGCTGCAAGGGTCCCAGTTAACTCTAGAAAAGCTGCTGAAGAACACTAGAAATACTCGCCAGCAGGGGCATGTCCAAAAAGGGATGCCCATGATCACCAAAAGTAAGTAATGAAGGTCCTCTCCTGGAACTGCAGGGGTCTCGGTAGCAAATCAAAAGAAGAAAGTATGACAGATTTAATATCCATTCATCAACCGGACATCTTGCTGATCCAGGAGACCAAAATGGAGGAAGCCGTATTTCTCCAAGTAAGTTTGAAGTTCTAGAAAAAAAGAGGCAAAGCTGCATCTAGCTCAAGGGGCGCATCTGGCGGCATTGGCACCCTGTGGGATGATAAGAAGTTTGAGGCCGTAGACATCAAGCACAACACCTACTGGATCCTCACCCAGCTGAGGCAAATAGACTCCAATATCCTGGTAAGTACCTTCAATATTTATGCACCAAATTCATATGCTGAAAAAAAAATCTGTTGGAACCTCCTCCATGAGGAAAGGAGTAATCTGGATGGAAACATTATCCTTGCTGGAGATTTAAACATCACCCTGAGTCAAGATGAAAAGAGAGGGGGCTCTCTGGTCAGAGACCCTATCAGAGAAATGGTGGATGACATCATTATGGACTGGAATTTAATGGACGTAAAGCCCTTTGCTGGCAAATATACCTGGAATAATAAAAGGATTGGGCCGGGGCACATCGCTACCAGACTTGATCGCTTCTTGATCCAGGATTCTTTCCTCCTTCTCGAGCTGAACCTGTCCTCAAAAATTTTACCATTTGGAGGCTCGGATCACAAGCCTATTCTACTAGAGATGGAGAATGGCAAGAATTTGGGCCCGATACCGTTCAGATTTAATCCTTTGTGGGCCAATCGCCCTGAGTTCCTAAGAATTGTCTCTGAGTCATGGTCCCCACCAGTCACAGGGTCCCCCTTCTACTTTTGGGAGGAGAAGTTGAGACGTTTAAAGAAATCTTTAAAAGAATGGGCCAAGTCGCTCCCTCTTCCTGCTCAAGCCAAGACTCACGCTGCCCTTGCGTTGGAGCTCCATCAATCCAAAATTGAGGTGGGATCTGTGGATTATAAAGATCTTCAATTGGAGGCCAAGCTCCACTCAGACCTCCACGTTGCATGCTGGCAGGAATCTGAATGGTGGAGGCAAAAATCAAGGTGTAAATGGCTTAAAGAAGGCGATCGGAACACCAGTTATTTTCATAAACAAGCAGTGGCGAGAAAGAATTTTAATTGTGTAATGAGATTCAAGTCCAGGATAAATTGATTACCAACTTTGAGGATATTAAAAAGGCAGCGACTACTCATTTCCAGGAATTGTACACGGCCCAGCCCAATCTTGAAGATGCCGACCTCCTTAGTCTCGTTCCCAGAATAGTGAAGAATAAGGATAATGAAATGCTGATAAAAACCATCACGTTGGAGGAAATTAAGAAAGCAGTTGATGCCATGGAGGATGACCAAGCTCCGGGGCCAGACGGTTATAATGGCAATTTTATAAAAATCTGTTGGGACATAGTAAAACATGAACTCTTTAAAATGATTTCTAAATCTCAGAGGTGCTGCAGAATTGGAGGTAGTACAAACTCTGCATTTTTGGCCCTCATCCCAAAAGAGAAGGATGCAAAGTCCTTTGATAGATTCAGGCCAATATCCTTGTGTAACATAGGGTATAAAATTATTACAAAGTTCATGGCCAGCAGATTAAAAAATATTCTGCCTTATCTTGTTCCGAAGAACCAAGGAGGACTCGTTAAAGGTAGAAAGATTTGGGATAATGTCATATTAGTCCAAGAGGCCATTCATTCTAGTCTGCAGAATGGGGATAAAGGAATGGTGGTCAAGCTCGATCTAGCCAATGCTTTCGACAGGGTCAACCACACTTTTTTATGCCAGGTAATGCAGAGATATGGATTCGCTCCAGAATTTATCAGCTGGGTCACAGCCTGTATCAGTAAGCCATGGATAGCCCCTCTAGTCAACGGAAGAGCAGCCCCTTTCTTTCAAGCTTCGAGAGGACTGAGGCAAGGGTGCCCACTCTCCCCCCTGCTTTATGCCATTCAGGCTTCTGTCCTTAGCTATCAGTTAGAAAATGCCAGGCAAGAGCAGGACCTACCAGGCATCAGAATGGCCAGAGGCGTTAAAGATATTAATCACGCACAATTCGCGGACAATACCATCCTACTCGGAGGAGCTAGTCCAATCATTGCTCGCCGTTTCAAGAGTGAATTGACCCGTTACTGTCAAGCCTCTGGCAGCAAAATCAATCTAAGGAAGAGCCACATCTATGGCTGGAATATAAATCCCAGGGAAATGCTAGAGATCTCCCGGGTTCTTAACATGGAAGGAGTTGTCTCCTAGGAGTCCTTCAAATACTTAGGGGTGCCTATCTTCAAAACTAAGTCCAATAGCTTAGCCTGGCAACCAATTGTGGAAAAAATTAAAAGAAAAATCACGGGATGGGGGACATCCTGGTTAAATTTGGCTGGGAAGGTAATTCTAATTAAGGCAGTGTTGAATAGTTACTTGCTATACCAATGCTCATTGATTCTCGCTCCGGTCAAAATTCTCAAATTGAGGGACTGATGAGATCTTTTCTGTGGCAAGGTGGAGCTAATGGCAGCAAAAAATTTGCTCTGATAAATTGGAAAACTGTCAAAATGCCTAAACAGGAGGGCGGCCTCCATATCAGAGATTTGAGAATTCAAAATCTAACCATGGGATCCAAAGCTGCTCTGGAGCATGCTAGATACCAATCCGTCTTGGTGTAGCACTATGTTGAGATGCAAATATTTCCCAGGCCAGCGACTGAGATGCCACGTTAGTAATGGTTCAGTCGTCTTCAATCTTTGTAAGAAAGCGCTGCCTCAATTCAGGGAGAAGCTGCATTGGATACCGGGAAATGGACAGTCCATTAACGTTTGGAAAGATGTGATCCTTCAAAAAAATCCACCTCAGCTTCCACGCCTTCAACATTGGATGGAGTCGCTGGGCCTCACTTCACTCTGGGATATTTCCTCATGGGAGATCGCTGAGCCAAATCGATGGAGTGGTTGGGCTGTTCCAGCGTGCCCTAAGGAGATGAAGGAAGATAAAAATCGGTTGCTACAGCATTTGGCAGGGCTTGCTCCTCTTTCTAAATTCAGGAAGGACAAACGTGGATGGGGGTTTGGCAATTATACAGCATCTGAAGGGTACCGGCGATTTGCAGCTAATTACAATGTGCCGGGAAATCCAAAGAAGTGGAACAATTTGTGGAAATGCAGCACGTTACCAAAGATTGAGTTGTTTTCTTGGACATTGCTGCATGAGAGAATTCTCACGGGGGAGAATTTGGAGAAAAAGAGGTTTGTTGGGCCGTTTCGTTGCCCCCTATGCGCTGAAGATACCGAGAATATTAACCATCTTTTTTTTAAATGTCCATATGCCATATCAGTTTGGAAGGATGTGATGAAGTGCTGGGGAGATGGAATTCAATTACCGGATAACATTCAGGTTTGTTTTCTAAGCTGGGATAAATTTTATCAGGGAGAGCTGGCCAATAAAAAAGGTTTGAAGGCGTGCTGGATGAAACTCCCCAAAATAATCTGCTGGGGTCTTTGGATTGAAAGAAACCACAGAATTTTTAAAGACAAAAACCAACCAGCATGGAAGACAACCACAAAAATAACTGCTCTGTTTAAGGAGGTTGTTAGAATTTCAAAAATCCCAAAAAATAAAGTAAATCTGACTGTCAATGAAAAAAATTGGATGCATAGTCTTGACATCAAGACAGTTAATAATATGGCTATTAATAAGGTGGAGAATTGGGAGATCGGGTTAGACAATTCACCGTTTGAGAATTGGCTTAGAGAGAGGAAAATCTTTAAACTTTTCTTCGACGGATCCTCCAAAGGGAATCCTGGAAGAGCGGGAGGAGGTGGCGTCATCTTTGATCCTGGAGGAAACAAGGTGTTAGAATACTTCTGGAATATCGGATATGATTCCAATAATATGGCTGAGGTATATGGGCTTTGGCAGGGTCTTAAACAGTTAAAGGATAAAGGAGTGGATGAAGTTATGGTTTTTGGGGATTCCAGATTAATTATACAGGAGCTGAACGGAGGTAGTAGGGGCAAGAAAGAGCGAATTGCAAGACTGATTAGGAGAATCAGATACAAGGCCAACTCGTTCAGGAAGATTAAATATTTCCATATTCTTAGAAATCTTAATGTTCTGGCAGATTCGGCAGCCAATAAGTCCATAGCTATTGGTCTTAACGAGCTAAATGTAAATTCTGTTGTATCCATTGATATCCCTCCCTAGATCTGCTACAAGCTATCTGTCTGGTACAAGCTGAGCATTGGATGTTGGTTGTAATGTGTTCCTCCGTTCAGTATCTTCCTTACTGAGATCTTCATTATAATATAACCGCTCTTGTTAAAAAAAAAAACTATGTTGATCTATACCAATTTTCTTGATATAGAATGATTACTAATAATTAATTATATTTAATTATATTAAATAATAACTTTAAAAATAGAAATTATAATATATTATAAATTCTTTAAACAAATTATTTTGATGGTGCCAATTAATTATGATAAGTTCTCGTGGGCAATGGTCATTATATTCAGGATGTTGATGGCTTGTGAATGATGGAACTCTCCACGTAGAAATGAGTTATGAGGACCAACTAATTAATTGAACATTCATGTTCTTCTCAGCTATTAATGTCAAAGTAATTATAAGACCGTATTAATTTAATGAACATTAATGTTCCAATAAAAAGGTTTTTCAACAATTTATGTCGACCTTTTGTTCGGATCTTGATGGCTTTTTAATGGCTAGCGCTTTCCAGATACACGTGAGTCAAAAATTCCAAATAACTTTGAAATATTTTACATATTTTAACTACTAATTATTAATTGCATTAGTATATGTATATCATTTTGTTGTAAGCCCAAGGGTTAGCTCAATTGGTAAGACGTGTTCACACTCTCTCGGTTCAGGGAGAGGTCACGGGTTCAAGCTTTGAGTCCTTTGGGGTTAGGTCTTCTGTGAGGATGGCCGGAGGAAGTATTGCTGGGTTTCCCGTGGATCTTTCCATCTGAAAAATAATTTTGTTGAATTTTTGGAGAATTTTTTTTTTAAAATAAGTTAGAATGTAATAATGTTTTATTATTGTGTTAAAATATTTTGTTAATTAGTTTTATGTTTGGTATACATGAAACATGTCGTTCAAAACTATAATGAGTTTGGGATGTTTCTTTCCAAGCTCTTTGAACATAGAAATACAATTTTAAAAGAAATTAAATAATTCGGTTCTTTAAGTTTGATAGACCAAAGTTTGATATGAGAAGACGTTAACCTTCATCATCATCATCAAGAATATTGAAGTTGTGATTTGTTTTTTGTAATGGTTAAGACAAGATTGATTAAAATTTAAAATGTGCAACCAAGCTTTCTAATCAGTTTTTTTTTTTTAATTTGAAAACTATAATTTATTTTTTTTATAAATAAAATTATGATTTAATATCAAATAATATTTTAAGAAGTGGATATATTTAATTATTTTTTATTAAAATTATTTTTCAAATTTAATAGAATTTATAATTATATTTAATTTAGTAATAATTTTAATCAAAAATTTACATAAACAAATTTAATTTATTTCAAAAATATTTTTTTAAAATTTCAATAAAATAAATAAGTAAATTAAGACATAAGCTTGCATCAAATAAACCTCATTGAAAAAATTTACTTTTCGAAATTTTAACACAATCCTACATAAAACAAATAAGAATACATTTAATTAAATAAAAAAAAAGTTTGTTAAATTTCTAAAAGCAATTTGGGTCATATAACTTATTAAAAAAGGTTGATTTTTCCCACTTTTAACTCACTTTGCATAAAACAAATAGAAATACATTTAATTTAATTTTAAAATGTTTGTTAAATTTCTAAAAGCACTGTCATGTACCCATAGCTCACATAGCCTATAGGCTGTGACTTACGTCGCTCTGATACTAATCTGTAACGTCCCCATAGCCATAATGCGGATACATTAAAAAATTTGCTTCAAGAACCCTTGTTCTCCTTTCGAAACATAGGGCATGGACGTTAACACACTCTTCAACATTCATTGTCAGGCTTAGAAACCACTATAACAGTCATTCCACCCTTGATAGATCCCTTTTGCGACCGAAAACACCCCTTCCGCACTAAACATGTCATTTTCGTCCTTTGCCTTCTGCATTCCCCTTTCCGCCTCCCGCTGCAAAATCGGGAATCGAAAACATAGCGTTCGACAAAGTCCCTCAACCATGGTTCCGCCTTCCACCTTCCACCTTCGGAACTCAAAAGTTGGAAACATAATGTTAAACGAAGTCCTTCAACCACAGTTCTGCATTTCGCCCTTCTGTCTTCGGAACTCAGAAATCGGAAATACAACTTTCGACGAATTCGTTTAACGACCTTCTACCTTCCACCCTTCCACCTTCCGAACTCGGAAGTCAGAAAAATGATTTTTTGATGGATCCATTTAACAACCTTCCGCCTTCCGCCCGAAACTAGGAAATCAGAAACTCGATTTTTGACCTTATCCTTTTTCATGTACTTCTGAATTCCACCTTCCAACCTCAGACTTCGAAAATCGGAAAGTTAATTTTTTCCTGAGAACTTTTCTGCACTTTTTTGCTTCTGCCCTTTGCATCCCGCAGGCGGATCCTGGGGTACCGAAAACATATATTATGCCTTGTTTCAACTCCTTCCTTCCGTCTCCCGCCTTTCGCCTTCAGCAAGAGGATTTTAGGGTGCGGAAATGCTAAACTCAGATGCCTTTTGACTTCTGTAACCAGGATTCTAGCCTCCATGATCATAAGCAAAGTACTTTGAAACATACAAGGCATGTAAAGATTCAAATGCAGAACATTTAACAACAGTAACTCTACTGAAATCATTAGCAAGAATTCATTATATTCATAAGCATTCTGCATACCCAGCATATTCATTCATAAGCAAATACATTACATAAACAGAGGATACTTATCTTGGAGATGAAGGTGTCACGCAACTTGCTGTGTTACTGCAATGTTCCACCCAACCTTAGGCCAGTTGTGTTCATTAATCTCTCAACATAATTGCCACCCCTGAGCTGCGCATGACTTCCACAAGGAACTAGGGAATAGCAGACTCACACACAGCTAGATCAAAACTCACACAGTCAATCCAACCTTCAGTTGGGTCATTAGAGGAAATTTGGGGTCTAAAATGGGCCTCCTAAGGAAAATAATAAAATAATAGTTAAAATAATAAAATAATACTTATTAATTTTGGATGAAGAATGAAAAAAACTACTTTTGTGTTCGTATTTTCGACATATCTCCCTATGTATTTACTCAAATTCTAAGCGGGAGAGCTCGTTGGATGCGGAATTTAATTCTACATCCAACGAGTACCCACACTGCATACTTTTGACGGATCCCGCTGCCCCAAAAACAAGAAATACCTAGAAAAACGTGATGATGATGTCATCATCACGTTTTTCCAGGTATTTCTTGTTTTTGGGGCAGCGGGGTCCGTCAAAAGTATGCAGTGTGGGTACTCGTTGGATGCGGAATTAAAATTCTGCATCCAACGAGCTCTCCCGCTTGAAATTTGAGTAAAAAGACATGGAGATATGTCGAAAATACGAACAAAAAAAGTAGTTTTCTTTTATGATAAATATGTCAATTCAACCATTATGGTTGACTCATTTTACTGAAATTCTATTGGTTCTTGAATTCCAACTCACAAAATTTGTTGTTGGCACGTTTTCTTGTAAGGCCCATTTTAGACCCCAAATTTCCTCTAATGTTATCAGACTGTCCATCCAAGCCAACACCAAGTTGGGTTTATCAGGATGCAAGAAAACAAGCCAAACAAATGGGTTTCACAGGCCACAGAGCCAAGCCATCTAGCAGTTGGGTTTCACAGACTGTACACAGCCAAGCCAACATTTACATCAAGGACCAACCGAGCCAGCAAATGGGTTTGTGAGGCTACTAAAGTAGTGGGGAGGTAGAATTGCTAAGCTAGTGAGCTCAACTACAGAGCTATGGACACCTACACCAGATTTATCCAGTTTGGAATTCCATAATACCTACACACCCAACACAAGGAAGTATTCCCTTCAATTCTACACAATTCCCTCGGGCCATACCTTCCCTTCTAGTGCTCTTCAGGGTGTGCATAGAAGATTTTTCAGCCCCTCTTAATCTGTCTGTGAGGTTCCTCTCTTCACTAGGTTTATTAGCCAATTCTGGACTCTTCCACTTCTTAGTATTTCAAACCAAAACACGGATGCACATCACAACAACCCATAGGGAGACACAGCAGCATAGGATCCCACTCTGTAACACAGAGAAATAGGTTTTCCTATCACTCTATAACTTAGAGAAACACTGCCACCCATCAATCAGGGTCTTGGCAAAGGAAAATACTTGCATAAACACTCCTGCGTGAATGGAGAAAGTGCTCTACCCCCCTCAACAACAATGGGAATGAATGAATAATCCCCAAAACATTCAGCGCAACCCACAAAGAATAGACTGGGCATGCAATCCATAGTTTACTTACTTCAGAAGCAAGAACAAAGCTTCCTAGGCTACAAACTTGCTCAGTCACGACATCAGACTCCCATGCCTTGCTCTGCCTAAGGCATTAACTACCTCAACCATCTTCTGGAAGAAATGAATGATTGAGGACAGAGGACAAAAAGGTGGTTGAGGGTTCATGGGTTCCTCCATTGACATCTGGTCTCACCCTATTGGCTCAAGGGTTTGACTAACTCCCTTCCCTATCCCTTATGGAATCATGCCCCCATCTATTTCACATTGCAGTCACACAGCAGCATAGGATCCCACTCCGTAACACAGAGAAACAGGTTTTCCTATCGCTCTATAACTCAGAGAAACACTGCCACCCATCAATCAGGGTCTTGGAAAAGGAAAATACTTGCAGAAACACTCCTGCGTGAATGGAGAAAGTGCTCTACCCCCCTCGACAATAATGGGAATGAATGAATAATCCGCAAAACGTTCAGCGCAACCCACAAAGAACAGAATGGGCATGCAATCCATAGTTTACTTACTTCAGAAGCAAGAACAAAGCTTCCTAGGCTACAGACTTGCTCAGTCACGACATCAGACTCCTATGCCTTGCTCTGCATTAACTACCTCAACCATCTTCTGGAAGAAATAAATGATTGAGGACAGAGGACAAAAAGGTGGTTGAGGGTTCATGGGTTCCTCCATTGACATCTGGTCTCACCCTATTGGCTCAAGGGTTTGACTAACTCCCTTCCCTATCCCTTATGGAATCATGCCCCCATCTATTTCACGTTGCAGTCACATAGCTAGCTGTGGTATTTTATTAATTGCATATTTACATGGTGTTCCAAAATATACAGTGTCTGAATCAACACCATAACCATAGGCATCGACCTTGATCACCTTTACACAAAACACCAAATCGATGGCAGGGCCTTGGCCTTGAGCTCCTTGCCATGATTTAAATACAATATATGCATCATGTACAATTTCAATACCATGGGGTCAACACTGAGGTATTACATTCCCCTCCCCCTTACAATAGCACTATCCTCAATGCTTTAAATAATTGAACAAAAATGCTCCTGGTCACTATCCTTAGTGCTCTGCAAAATTGAAAAAAATTGGATGTGTCAATCGCATGGCAACCTCCAGCTCCCACGTAGCCTCTTTAGGATCATAGCGCTCCCACTGCACCTTCACCTATCTAACGGCTCGATTCCGGAGCACTGTGACCTTCCTATCGAGGATGCGCAATGGATCGATTTGAAACTCTCCCTCTGGTTCAACCTAAATCACATCCCAATTTATCACATGGTTAGGATCATGCACATATTTCTTAAGCAAAGAAACATGAAAAAAATTATGATCTCTTGTGCTAGCAGGCAACACAAGTCTATATGCAACTAACCCTATTCTTTCAACACTTCAAAAGACCCACAGTATCTAGGTGACAGCTTGGAACAACTTCTTAGGTTCAAGGAACTATTCCTTGCCCTCACTCTGAGGTAAACATGATCCCCAACACTAAACTCTCTATGCACTCTATGCTTATCTGCATAGCTTTTCTGTCTATCTTGGGCTGCTTTCAGATTCTTCTTGGTCTTTTCAACCTCTTGCTCCATTTTCTTGAGCAATTTTGGACCAAGCATAATCTTGTTCACTGGATTATCCCATGTCATTGGTTTTCTACACCTTCTTCCATACAAGGCTTCATATGGACTCATCCCCAATGATGCTTGTTGTCCATTATTATAGGTAAATTCTACCAAGTGTAAATAATCTTCCCACTTGGATGGTTTTTCCATCCCATACATGCAAAGCATGTCTTCAAGCACCTGATTCACTCTCTCTATTTTCCCATCATTCTAAGGATGGTAGGTGATGCTAAAGTTCAACTTTGTACCCAAATCTACAAACAATCCCTTCCAAAAATTGGAAGTAAACATGGGATCCTTGTCAGAAACTATTGCCTTAGGCAATCCATGCAATCTGAAAATCTACTTCATGAAGATTTTTTCAATGGAATCAGCCTTATATGTGGACTTAACTGAGATAAAATGTTCTACCTTTGTCAACTTATCCACCACAACCATGATGGAGTCATGTTGTCTCCAAGTCATTGGCAATCCTATAATAAAATCCATGGAAACAACTTCCCGTTTCTATTCTAGAATTGGAAAAGGCTACAATAATATTGTTGGGTGTTGATGCTCAACCTTTACTTGCTTACATTTCATGCACTTAGAAATATACTCAGCAATGTCCTTTTTCGGTACTGGCCAAAAATACAACTTTCTGGCTATAGCAACTATCTTATGATATCTTGGGTGACCAGAATATGGAGCTTGATGGATCTCATCCATAACAATTCTCCTCAAGCCTGGTACATTTGTAATATAAATTCTATTCTTGTAAGTAAGAATTTCATCTTCTTCCAATTTATATCCCTCATACCTCTTCTCAAGACTTTGTTGTTGCAATTTGCCATTTATCTGCACATACATTTAATCTTCAACAGCATGATTAACAATCTATTGTCTCAAATCTAATTGGCAAATCTCATTTCATGCACCTTCCTGCTGAGTGCATCATCCACCTTATTCTCTTTTCCTTTTATGTGTTTGATTTCAAAATAAAACACAAACAAAAACTCCAACCATCTAGCTAACATAGAATTTAGAGTTGGTTGATCAAACAAATACTTTAGACCACAATGGTCTGTCCTTAGCTCAAATTTTCTGCCCATTAAGTAATGCCTCCACATCCTGAGAGCATGTACTATGGATGCAAGTTCTAAATCATGAGTAGCATAGTTCTTCTCATGCTTATTCAACTTTCTTGACTCATACATACCACGTGGTTGTCTTGCATAAGAACTCCTTCAAGTCCTTGATCACATGCATCAATACACACCACAAAATCTTTTTTTGGTTCTGCAATTTTCAAAGCTAGTGCACTTGTACGGAGATGCTTCAAATGCTGGAAGCTTTTTTCACACCTTAGTGTCCATTAAAACTTCATCCCCTTCTTTTTCAAAGAAGTGATGGAATGTGCAACCTTGAAGAATCCTTCAATGAATCTCCTGTAATATCTTGCAAGTCCCATAAAAGATCTCACATATTTCCTGCTTCTTGGAATTGGCCAATTCATAATGGCCTCAATCTTCTCAGGGTCTACATATATGCCCTCTTTTGAGATGATGTGACCCAAATAATGAATTCTATCTTTATAGAAGTCACATTTGCTCAACTTTGCATATAGCTTATGCTCCCTTAATATTTTAAAAGTCAGCCTCAAATGTTCTTCATGCTCTTCTTCATTCTTAGAATAAATAAGAATGTCTTCAAGGAAAACAAGAACAAACTTGTCTAGATACCTGCTAAAAACACTATTCACGAGACACATAAATCTATTGAAAAATCAATGGAAGTTTTGAATCAAATAGTGTTTCTTTTCAATAGATTAATATTAATAATGTTTATAATTTTCTTTTTAATGATTCTTTATAGCGCTCTATTTTCAATAGATTGATCTTAATAATTTTCTTTTTAATAATTCTTTAATAATTCTTTTTTTCTATAATTATATATTCCAAATTTTCAACCACACCCATAAAATCAATATAAAGAGTACACTTGTCTCAACCTCCTGCAATCTAAGAAAAACATATACCGTAGTCCACCCCCAAATCCAAAGATATAATTTATTAGCACAACCACAAATGTGGCCTTATTGGTTACTTGTTCTAGCCATTAAGTGTAGTTATCACATGAATTTTGGATATTTTTAAATTGTTTATTACAAATTTTGTAAGATGGCCATCAAATACACTTGTCCTATTCTCTTGCAATATAGAAAACCCATTAATAATATTCACCCTAAAATTCTAAGATATAAATGCCATCAACCTAATTATTATTATTTAAAATATCAAATATTATAAAAAAGCTTAAAATTCTAAAATATAAACACCCATCAACCTAATTATCAATATTTACATCAAATACAACATTATAAAAAAAAGTTAGTTAAAAATATATCCTAAACACGTGACATATTTTTTCATTATTTATGTGATCAAATACAAACTTAAAAAAAGTTCGTTGAAAATATGAACGTAGTTAAATATTAAAATATTTTAAAATTAAAAATAATATTTAATTTGGTATAGAGAATAAATTTATATTTATTAATAATATAAAGAAAAATATATTTAATTATATTATTAATAAAAATGATAAATATTTAAATTAAATTAAATTAAAACATTTTTTTCTCAAATTAATATAAAAATAAAAAATTATTAAAAAGTAAATTATAAAAATTATTAATATTAATTTATTGAAAAAACATTCTATATTAAAAAGAGAGTAAACTTTCTACCCGACCATTTGCACTGATCATGAGCTTTCACATCACGCATTGCTGGTCGTCCTATCGATGCAAATGGTCAGATAAAAAGTTTACTCCATTAAAAAGTAAATTATAAACATTATTAAGATCAATCTATTGAAAATAGAACACTATAAAAAATTATTAAATAGAAAATTATAAACATTATTAAAATTAATCTGTTGAAAAGAAACATTATTTGATTCAAAACTTCCATTGATTTTTCAATCATTCTCAACTTTCTATTACTTAAATGGAACGTACGTCCCAATTACCGACAGAGAGAATTAGCTCCAAAGAACGCTATCCTTACACTAATCCTAGATCAGTGAGACTGTGAGAGTAAAACTCTGTTATCAATATAGCATTGTGAATTTGGTGCTAATTCTCAAGGGAAGTCCAGATAATCGGTACAGTTCTATTTTATTTTAGAGACAATTCTATTTTAGCTAAGCAAATTGTTCTTCTAACTAATTTAAAGTTGACTTTGGTTTATACGTTTATTTTACCTCATTTTCATTTTTATACAGTAAAAGTTTAATAACCAATTTTATTTATTGCTAGTTGTTAAATCTTTAAATGCTAAGATTCAAGAACCAATAATAAACATGGAACAGCAATCATTACTTTGCCACATGTTAATTAATGATTACAAAGCATGGTGCACAGGTCTAACTGTAACTATAAATCATTAAATGCTAAATGCTCTACCACTGACATGGCCCAAAGCTAGACACCAAAGCTGCCAAAGCTAAACACCCGGCTGCAGATCATTTAATTATGGAAGCATGCAGAGCGGAGCATTTAGAGCATTGCTGTGCAGCCATGCATGTACTTTCCGCACAGGTAATTCTAGAACCCACTTTCATCCACAAATTCGAAACTTTTGATTGTACGTGCAAATGCAGGTGGTGGCCAAAGGTTATGGATTTCTTTATGTAAGACCTTTGTCCAGCGAGCCATCAGGCTTGGAATTTCAAATTTACTTTGTTTGTTAAACAGAAATTTGATGATGTTTTGGGATTTTTCATGCCCTTTAACTTACGGTTCATGTATTTAAGTGACTGTCAAGCGAAGTTTTTGTAACTGCAGTTGAGATAAGTTTTGGTAAGCTCGAGCTAATGAGTTTTACCATGCAATACATGAGACATTGATCAAGTATTAAAATTTAAACTAGTAAAGGTTACGGACCTATACTCTCAAATTAGTATTATAATTTGAACTATTAAAATTTATGACGAGATAATTAAATAGGTAAACTTCAAATCTACATTTGGATTTTTTTAATGCCTGTTAAATTTTATAATTACATGTCAAATACGTTTAAAAACATAAAAAACTTTGACGGTTATATTTTATAATTACATGTCAAATACGTTTAAAAACATAAAAAACTTTCCACAGGCCGTCAAATTCCAGGCCTGCTCGCAATGTTAGATAACAAATTAGATGGATTCTTTAATGAGTTGGCGAACCTAAAGGAACATTGTTTCTGCCACTGCCTGAAGGACAATTGGTTCCATTATTGGCCAGAAGCTCACCAAATTCTATTGTCATATGGGTACATGCTGGAGTTCGTAATATTGAAAAGCTTTTTGTAAGGAAGTTTGAGGTTGTGAATCGAGTTACAGTGGATGGATGATTTAAAAATGTTTTAAGTATATCACAAGAAGTTGAAGCGTTGGGCAAGTTTCATCCCAATCACATCACATGGCATTTATTTCATTATATCAGAAGAGCCATGGAGTCCGTTTTTATCCGTTTCAACTTTTTCCCCAAGCCAACAAGAACGTTAAAAGGGTTTGATGTTATGAATCCTACAGGAACATGAGCTTTCATTGTGTAGGGCAGAAATGTTATGAATCCTACAATAACATGAGCTTTCATTGGGTAGGGGAGAAATTTGAGGTTCCTATGCGTCTCCTTACACTATAGGGCTCCTTGAGTTTTAGAGGAGAGGGAGAGATCAGTGTACTCTCCCTTACCACCATAACGAGAGGTGTTTAGAGAGGGTTATTTGATTTCCTACAAGAAGAAGATGGCGTTCTTTAATCATTGTTAGACATATCTAGAAATATGTTGTAAGACCGTGTCCAAGAATTGAGGACATATTTGTGCATTTGGCCACGATACTTAGGCAAGGAGACTCTAGTGTCTAGTTGGAAAATGGAGGTGGAATCCCTAAGTTACAACTTGAGGGATGTAATAAAGGAATTGACCAATTCTTGGACAACATTTTACAAATCTGGCTCTATCTCCATAGAGGACTAGTTCGTTCTATGAGGAGCCATCCATAGAAAGAAAGACTTATGCAAGTTTATTTCAATAAACTTTACATGGATGAGAAAGATGATTACCTTTGAAGATTTTGTTAACTTATGTATAATACATGTTCCTCTAAAGTAATGCACATAAGTAAACCCAATGGTCACAAAACATGTGTTATCTTTGGGGATGTTACAGGTTCAATTAATTTTTATGTTGAAGAAAAATGAAATTTTAAAAATGTTGAGAAGAGAATTCATCTTAATTTTAAAATTTTTAGATATTTATATATAATTTCTCTCTTAATTTTTAAATGGTTATTTTCTTTTATTATTAAGAAACAATTTTATTAATATTCTCAATGATATAAGATATTGTGAGAGATGTTCGCTCTTCTAAAGATTTTGGCCAAAAATTTACCTAGAAAGAAGAATGTCATGTTTTCAAATTTTATTGGGAAGAATTTACATCTCTTTATAAAATTACTTTTTAAAAAAATCAATTTTTTAAAGTTCTATTGATTCTGTAATATTTTAAAATTTTTGGTTGGCAAGTTTGTCATTTGGTGAAAAATCGTCCATGGATTTTCCAAAATCGTGTGGATCTTGAGATTTTGGTTGAAAACTTCATTTTTCATGCAATGGTTCATTGCCATACAATTTTAGTTCTTTAATATTCAATGTAGGTTTGTTTTGGGGAGTCTGATCACTACCCGAATTAGCTTTTCATATGAACCTTTTGACTGGTGAAACCATTGGTTGGACTTTAGTGTTTGTGGGAATATTCTTCTTTTATTTAAGAAAGAATTGTCCAATGCTATGGAACTTACTAAAAACATACAACATATACACATACAAGCATGAATATACACACTTTTATGTGGTAAGATATGGAATTTGCTAAAAACCTACCACATATATACATATAAGCATGAATATACCACATAAATGTGGTAAGATATTGCAATTTGTGATTAATATTTAACTACCTATTCAAAATAAACACTTTAGGATTAGACATTTATTTGAAAAATGATAGTTAAACTCGTGAAAGAAAGTTTTTTAATATGAAAATTAAGGAATTTTTAAATTTTCAACCATAAAATGTTTCAGGATATTTTAGTAAAAATATTCAAGTTTTTAAAGATTTTATATGGTTCCTAGAAAATTTATTTTGATGATGTTTAGCGTACAATATTGATATTTTAGTAAAAATATTCAAGTTTTTAAAGATTTTATATGGTTCCTAGAAAATTTATTTTGATGATGTTTAGCGTACAATATTTTTATCTTGTAGAATTTGAAAAATAGTTTTAGAAATAAATAGAATTTGATAAATCTTTTTTGAAAAATTCTAGAACCATCGAATCGTAAAATAGATTTTTTTATTAAAGCCCTTTCCAACTTACCTTTATATAATTTATTAATTACTGTGCATGGCGTGTCCTTTCTCATGAGGTAATTCTAGAACCCACTTTCATCCACAAATTGGAAGCTGTAGATTGTACGTGCAAATGCAGGTGGTGGCCAAAAGGCTATGAATTTCTGTAAGGGCTGTGTCCAGTGCGCCAGTGAGTGATTGTTAGATATCAAATTTACCACCATCGGAAATTTAGATGGATTCTTGAATGAGTCACTGCACTGGAGGACAACTGCTTCTGTCACTGCATTGAAGGACAACTGCTTCCATTATTGGGCAGAAGCAAGCAAAATCCACTGTGATGAAGTGGCGTGTGTGTATATATCTGACACACACAACAAAAGGGATGTTTGCAGTCTTTGTAAATAAACTGTGTAGATAGCAGACAATCTCATACAACAATTCAACACTCCAATTCAAAACAACAACAACATATAAAAAACAACATGGCAGTGTTGAAGGCCACTAGGCCCATTTGTTGAAGGCTGGTTGATCGCTGCAAACAAAAACACAAAAGCCAAGAAATACATAAAAGCCGCCTGTAAAATATCCACAACCAGTCTTAGAGAATCCATAATCCAAGGAATTAACAGGCGTTCAATAAAATGCGGTGAGCGTGGATCGAACACGCGACCTTCAGATCTTCAGTCTGACGCTCTCCCAAATGAGCTATCCCCGCATATGGATAAACGTAAAAGCTTGTTATAAAGACAGGAGAGTGATGATACGAAATGCTGTAGGTCCAGAATTTGCGGTCCTCTTCACAAATGTCAAAAACAGACAACATGGCCAGGAAATGAGCAATAAATCATATGCTTTCAATGAAAGTTGAACTCATGACCTCCCGCTTACTAAACGGGTGCTCTAACCAACTGAGCTATGAAAGCAACACGTGTAGCTTTTAAGCCTTTATTAATTTCAATATTAATGATCTGATCAATAAATAATCATTTTTTCTGAACTACATCCAAGTTTGATAGTCTTTCTCTAAAGGGACCATAGAAGTGGAAGGTGAAAGATGGCTAAAACCAGAACAATAAAAACATGTGCAAACAAACTATAATATAGAGGAAAATCAGAAACCAAACCAACATAACACAACACAACAACTTTGCAAACTGTGGCAAAGCTAGATTAGGAATCTTCACCTACAGATTTAGAAGATATGGCAATGGAGGATGGAGCGGACTTATAATCAGAGATGGATGACAATGAATTGGTCAACCTCAACCTTGAAAACAAAGTAGAGGTGTGTTAGAAAAGAGACTATGAAGTAGTTAGCAAAGGTTCATAAAGTGTATCTCAACTCAAAAGTAAGGAAAACAACCAAGTCCAAAGCTGGGAAAGCCAATTTGGGAGTGGTTTTAGGACCAAGCAAACTCATCAAGAAACAAGTAAAAGGAAACTAGAAACAAGAAAAAAATCCTAACAAGTAGCTTATTGAAGAATTTGGACAAACAATGGTTAACTCGAGATAAATGGATGTTCTTATTCACACCTTCAACCCCTCTCCTTCCAAGTTTTAAAATGAAGATACAATCCTGGAATATAAGGGGGACAATCAATAAGAGTAAGAAAATACTCTTACACAAGGAGATATTGGAGTGACAACCACATATTTTGATGTTCCATGAAATAACGTGCAAAAGAGGATGCCCACCATATTCTATCCCATTGTTGGCATAGATGCCAGGTAATCACCCTTGATGCTAGGGGCATGGCAGGTGGACTTGCCATCCTTTGGAATCCAAGCACATTATCCATCACTAATGTTTTCTCGACTGCATGGATGCTCTCTTTGCAATTCAAGTGCATAGGATCCGAGGTGTGTGGTACTATGTCTATGGTCCATAGGTATTGCAAGATCAAATCCTTTTCCTACAACTCCTTCATTTCATCTAAATGTTTTGATCGAAGATTAGCACTAGATAATAGGGGGGATTTAAACATTTTTTTTCCCTTGAGGAAAAAGTAGGAGGTATCAGGCATCTTGAAATAAATAGCAATGAATTTGTTGATACGATACATGAGCTAAATCTTGTAGACATGGAGACAATCAATGTCATCCACACTTGGAATAGCTGCCATTCAAGGAGACAACAAGTGGCATGTCATCTAGATAGATTTATAGACAAGGATTGCAATGGAAGCCTCCATCCTCCCCTTCAATAGCTCTGACCACTAGCCTATTAATCTTTCGGTGGACATTGTGGTGCTCCCTCTTTGCATATCGTTTAGATTTGAAAAGATTTGACTCAATAACAAATAATTTCAAGAGAAATTTAGCACTTGGTGGGCGGAATCAAAGATTCACAAGGGCTCCCTAATGTACCTTTTCCAGTGGAAACTCAAATGATTTAAGAAAAAACTCAAATATTAGAATAATACCAGCTTTGACAACATTTTCCATGCGCAAAAAGAGATGGAAACCCAAATGAGGAAAACCCAATAGGAGATCATCCACTCAGGTCGCACTGATGCACTTTTGGAGAAGGAGCAAATGTTGGAGCAATCATGATAGCATAGCGGAGCTTGCAATAGGAGATATTATGGTTCCAGAAGTCATGCGTGTGGCTCAAGGAGGTAGAGCACAATACCAGATTCTTTCACCAATCCATTATCCAAAGGTGACGTGCCAACCGAATTCACAACCTTAGAAATGCTTGGGGATCCATCATCACTAAGCAAGTAGATATAGAGTAAGAACTTATTCACTTCTATAGGGACCGATTGTTGGAGTGTAATATTCCAAATTTTTACCTGACACTTATGGGCATAAGCCCCATTGCATGTGATGTTGCTTTGATATTTTATTTTGTATATTGGGCATAGGACCCCACTACACATGAGAATGATAATTTGTTTGATATATTGGGCATAAGCCAATTTCATATGTTTTATGTATGTCATTTCATGTGTTGAGCGTGGACCCTGTAGCACATAACTGATGAGATATTTGTGTTGAGCGCAAGCTCCGAGGCACATGAGTATTTGATGTTTTGTGTTGAGCGAGAATCTTTGGAATGCATGAGTATTTGATGTTTGTGTTGAGCAAGAGGCTTTGGAGCACATGAGCTATGAAACCTTTGTGTTGAGCATGAATCTCTGAAGAACATGAAAAGATAAGAATTGGAAGTGTTGGGCATAAGCTTCGCAGCATTCCAAGTTGATGTCGAGCATAAGATCTGGAACATCGGATCCTTGGCCATTGTATCTTTAGGTGTATCCTGCAAATACACCCTAGCATTAGTGTTGAGCGAGGAGCTCTGGAATTGCACTAAGTTGTAACTCCCTGTTTCTTTTGAGTATGGGATCTGGATAAACACTAGGAGTTACTAAAAAAATAATAATATGTTGAGTGAAAACGACTCTGATAAAACATTGATCTCATCTTACTTATTTTTAAGTGCTTAAATGAAATTTTGTATTTATGTATCTCATTAAGTACTGAAGAACTACCATGTTATACGAGGTATTCCAACATGCAAGGAAGTTTAGAGTTTCCTAACCTAGTTGACCTAGCCCCTACCTGAAGGCCTTAATAAAAAGTGATTATAAGCTGAAGAGAAAAGTATCATGTGATTAGAGATCATGCTATATGATACCTAAAGTAAAAATGTTAACAATGGTATATGTATATATAGTTATATATATTGTGAATAAAAGATGAAGCATAAGTATTGATACTAGTAACTATGGATAATAATGAAAGGATCTATGTATTATTATTTTTATTAATATTAATTAAATATTAAATATCTAAAAGAGTCAAAGTAGAACTAGTCAAAAAGTTCCTAAGTTAAATTAAATAAATATTAAATTCACCTAAATTAAGTAAAAATGGTTATTTCAAGAAAACAAATGATTCTTGATTTAACTGCCCCTTTTTCTAAAAGTTTGTCTATAAAGACCCATGCCAAAGAGAGTCTTGGGGATCTTTTGATTTTCCATCTATACTACCTGATTATTCTTCCCAAGAGAGTTCTTGGAGAGCATTTTTTCCAAGAGGAAAAGCCAACTGGTACAGAACTTGTTATCCTCAATAGGGAAGCCTTACCTTAGGAGCTCTAAGCTACTTTCATGTTGGAACCAGCTCGAGGGGATCTGTATAGAAACCAGGAAAGGTTTCGGGTCATGGTTGGGTGGAACGTGGTAGTTCCCAAGTTATTCAGTAAATTGAACGGAGGTCAAAACTATTTATGTCTTTGTTAATGTTGTGTGTTTGAGTGTGCAGGATTTCCAGCCATTAAAATAGCTTCAAATTGCAGGTATGAGGTTTCTTTATCTTCCTTATAGTTCATACAATTTTCTTATTAAATGAAGGGATTACAATTTGGAATGACAATATGAATATTATTTTCTTGTTGTAGCTAGGTTATTTTGTTTACATGACCTTAAAATAGCAACTATGGTTATTTTAGTTTGCATATTCATACAAACCCTAGAAATAAAGATTATGCTACATGAGTGTTTTTTTTTCTTTAACCATGATTGTCTAGTTATGAAAATATAGATTTTATTTCTTATTATTGATTTTAGACCATTACATATATTAGTTTTCAAAACCATAGGAAAGTATGGTCTCTATTATTTCTGCATTACTCTTCCATCATTCATATGTTAAATTAAGTCTTCTCTAATGGTGCATTTTTCTAACAGAGTCTAGATTATTTAAGTTAGCTAGATTCTTGGTTATTGTTCAAACTTAAATATAAAAGTAAAACAGAGTTTACATACAAATAAACAAATTTATAAAACCCACAGACCAGAGGTCAAATATTTAGGTGGAAGAACTCCAAACTAGGATTAGATCATATTAAAAATAACCAATAAACTATCAACCAAAAGAACTAATTTATTACACAGAAAACGAACTATATCTACCTAAATCCAACTCTACGTTTCCACTGCTAGAAGATTACATATTTCCAGCACGCTTATTATTATTTCACCCATCAAATCCATTATATACAACTATAGCATAAACATTGTTCTCAAATTTTAAAACATAAAATAAATACCATTTCTATGTTGAATCATAGGCAATTACAAGCTATCTCAACTACTATAAACCAACCACCAAGAATAAAATATATACATAATATAAACCAAATCATTAACCAACATATCGATTTAAAAATCCAAGATCGAATCGTGTCGACATCATTGCCAAAACAAAAATATACACTCTGTGTTAAACACAAGTCCAAGCGTTAGGACAACCCAGGGTTGAATCTTGTAGTTTTATGAAATCAAAACCATAATGTTGTGTTAAAACACCAGTCCACACGTTAGACAACCCATGATTGAATCATGTAGGCTTGCAATATTAAAAGCAAAACCAAATCAAATTACATGCCTAGGAATTGAACCCTGAAGGTATCGATTTTAAAACACCAATGTATTAACACTATAAAGGGTTCGCATTACAGGATGCCCACGAATGTTCAACATAAACCATAGTTTACACCAAATAGGAAATACGCTAGCATAACCAAACACATAAAGAATTAATTCAAACACTATATTAATCGGTCGCGTATTCGCTAAGGGCTGAGTCACAGCTTCTAAAAGCTCACAACTATAAACCCCAACACAGTCACATATTTAAATAAACCTAACAAAAAATGTGCATGTTGTGTATTCACCCAATGGCCAAGCCAAGCTCATGGTCGTGAGGTGAAACCCCGTCCCATAATAAACATCGAATTACACCCAACAAATATAATGCCGAGAAGGAATAATTTAAACCCTAATGTCAACACATACAGTCATGACCTTGCCAAACATAGAAACCATATGTGCAAGCAGTATGCCAAACTAATGGCCATATTAATAAAAGCTAGTCACGATAACAAACCATACATTTCACAAATTATATGCATAAATAGTAAATTAACAAAGGCACGAGTTACATAGCACCATTACAAGTAATGGCACTGCAATACCAAAGATTTTGCATTATATAAGTCCAAACGCAACACCATTCCATTAAAACATCAAACCATATGATTTAATTACAAACCAAAATCTATTTGCAGAGTCAAGTCTTCATTTGGACAAACACGAAGCACCCAATGTCTTTACACTTGGAACTTCAAATAACAAGTTAAATACAACCGCATCTCTTAGATTCCCAACCCATACAAAGGCCCCAAACCAACTATCAAATTCTATTAGCCAAAACTACACAGATATAAACCCTCCCAAACCAATGTGCAACACTCTGTCACACATACGAGCAGAGGTAAAGGCTTATGATTTTTTTCACAGGGCTTACTCGTTAAAGGGTTGCATAGACAGTCTAAAGAGCCATCAACAAGCCACCCCTGTCACTTGCAAAATTGAACACGCAGAACCATGAGGAGTATGATGAAACCTCAACTGAAGCAACACACAAAACAATGCTGCGAAACCAGGTTGAGAACATACCTTTCGACGTAGGGGAATTTGTTACTCCACGCATCATAAACACCCGAGAGCCAAAACCACATAGACCACCAGAAGATCCAAATAAAAAAAACAAATGACCAAGCCAATGTTTGTGGCTTGTTTCCCACTCTTTCCAAGGAGCCATAAATGCACCACCCTGGTTTCCACTATCGACGAAATTCTTACCCACATATCCATAGTCAAACCTATAATGAATTCACATTAGCACTAAAACCTCATCAAAACCCTTCTTTGCATAGTTAAGCCATAGTTTTATGGCATATGAAATATGTCATAAAAGGTTTATACATAACCCATAGTCTTTCCAAAGACATATCACAAGGTTTTCCATGACATATGAATTAAGCCTTAAACCTTAGGATCTACACCTTAAAAATTACATGTTATAAACTGAAAATCAAGTGGATAGAAATATCATAACCTCCAAACATAATAATAATGATTTATGTCATACACTCCCAACTCTGTGTAAACATAGGAAGTAGGTACATTTAGCCTAGGACTTTGGTCCTTTTATCTTCGATATGCATAGGATAGTGTAGCATAGTTATCATGCCATAGGATGTTATGTTTCACTGTCGTAGATAAATTCCGTCAACAAAGTAACCTGCACAAAAATTGGAAGTTTGCATTAGTTCACAATGAACTAAGTAAACCCCATAAAAGTAGGAGGAACCTTTTTACCTCTCTGAGTGGTCCTTCAAGGGATAACCCGCCGCCCCCTCACCCCCCCACTCTACCCCTTAACAGTTAAAGGCAAGTTAGAACTTTTAAATAAATAAAACTATAAACGAAGTACCAAACAGATAAATAGAAAGTAAGACATAACTGTTGGAGCAGGGTCCCGCAGCTACAGAAGAAGCTGCTAGTTTTGGCGGAAAGATATAAGTTTTGGCGGAAAGGGGACAAGGCAGAGCTACGACGCCGTAGCATGTTTCCAGCTGGAGAGCAGAGCCGGAAACCATGACTTTTGGAATAGAAAAGTCAAGAAGGCAACAGTACCTGAGCGGCCGAGAGAAGAAAGCTCAACCACTGCATTGAAGGCAGCGGCGGAAGACAGGAGGGCTCAGCGATCCTCATAAATAAGAAGGAGCAACGAGGCTCAAGCATTGAAGGCGAAGGACAGAAATGAGAAGCGGTGCATAGTACCCATGGTCAGTGCCGGGAAGCATGGAAGACTGCAGAGAGCTGTGGTGTGACGGGAAGCGGCTACCTCAAGGACAGAGAGGACCGACTGTCACTATTTAGGGTTTGGGTCTACTGTTGGGACAGGCCCATAGTGTTGTAATGGCGAGACCTTCGGGCCGCCTATAAAAGCTTGCATTTTGTATTGCAAAGGGTTAGCTAATCAGTCAGTTAGCCAGTTGGTTGGTTCATAGGATGAGTCGTTAGTTGGTCAGTAGATTATTTTTAGTAGACTCAGGAGTCAGTTAGACAGACTGTGTTGTAACGATCCAGACACCTAGCTTGTCTGTGAGTCATTTGAGTCTGTATATAACCATCCATAGAGGGGAAAGAGAGGGAAGGATTTATTGAAAGAAGGGCAATATAGAGATAGAAATAGACCAGAGATCTAGAAGAGATCTTGCACTGCATATGCAGTGCAACAGACTGTGCTAACTTCCCTCAAGATATATAATAGAAGCACAGTTTGGTAGATGTAACTCCCATCCTGGGGGTGAACCACGTTAAATTTGCATGTTATGTGTTGTATGAATGTGATTGTATTTGCTTATTGTTGCTGGTTATCATGCATATAATGTTAGTTGCAGTAAGTAAATGTGTGTATTGCTCAGCTCATGGTAATGCAAGATGATAGAGATAAGTTGAAGTATTTTAGTAAGTTGCTTAAAGACTCCTTTACGTCTGTTTCCAACGACCGTTTACTCACAGTATAACTTATGGGAAGTAGGGTTTCGCACCGTGACACAGTCAACGCTAAGAGTGCAAAGTTGTAGTGGTAAGATATCGCAGAGAGGCGATATCACACCGGCAGAGGAGCTGCGGTGCGCGATACTGCGAGCTGAGGGCTTAGCATTGAGGAGAGGCTGGGTGTCCCGCGATGCGCAGAGATGCGATAAGGTTGGGGATATTGTGAGTAAGTGGAAGTTGTGTGACGCGGGAAGAAATCGTGCGACTTGCGCGTGGAGAAGAATCGCAAGGCTAAAAGTGCTGCGAGTAGAAGGGGATGTGCGATGCGCAGATATAGCTGACCTTGTGACTCACAGGAGTAAGAAAAGAGACGTAGGATGCTCAGAACCTGGTCCAAGACACTTGAGTCTTGGCCAACCCATTAGATTCACTTCGGGTGAGACTTCAGATCGCTTCGCGGTCTGTCGCCGAAAGGGCCAGTGAGTTAGGGGTGTTGTTGATTGATTATAGTAAACCCGGGTCTGCCCATGCAATCAACAAATGGTTCCATTGCCGGTTTAAATGACTGGGAGTCAATGTTCTGTTGGCATACTACCAGAGGAGAGTTTCACCAGTGGCTGTATTCAGACTTAAGGGAGTTCGCCAAGAAAGAGAATAGGAGTCCGAGACTAAGCACAGAGGCCTGGTTAGAAAAGCATATCGCTTCAGACATACACGCTATATTTTTTGCAACCTATGGAAACGAGCTTTTCGACTGGTTATCCAAGTTGACAGGTGAGAATACATTCAAGAAGAAAAGACACATTGTCTGGACACCGGAGCTGATTCAGACCGTGCAGAACCTCGACAATCCGATTACGAGAGCAGTGGACTTATGGCTGACAAGTGTGCTAGAAGGCTTTGTTACAGAATTTGCAGTTGACCAGAGAAAGAGCTTCAGCGCAGCTGAACGATACTTCTTCAGAGGATACCGTGGTAAGTACCTAAGATCTCTAAACTTGTCCCTTAAGATGCTGTTATATGAAAAAGGAACAATGGATCTAGTCTCAGATGAATAAGTAAAGATAGTAATGTCACAAGAGTTTGAAAGTGATTTTGATGACATTAGACGAACACGTAGTGGAAAGAAGTATAAAGTAGATTTTAGTTCTCCTGTATTTGAAGACAGTTCAGACAGTATTAGACAACAGAGCCCTAGCACCACAGAAGAACCAGAGGGGGGTATCCCTTACCACCCCTACACTCCACAGAAACAGACAGGGACTCAGAATAACCCCATCGGTACTCCATCTAATAGCTCATAGTTAGTACCTACTCCCGCTACCGCACCTTCACCTACACCGCTGAGTGGTAGTACCCCAGTCAATCAGAACCCACCACAGAGAAATAGAATGGGAGACGACATGAAGCTACCTACTTTTAAAGGTACAGGAGCAGAGGACCTGGAACAGCATTGGTTCCTATGCGAAGCTATGTGGACCATTAAAACAATCAACGATGATAACCTCAAACTTGTACAGTTGGTCACCACACTCAGAGATAGAGCCTTGACGTGGTACATAAAGTATACTACATTACCCAAGATGCTTGCCCAGGTCAAGAACGCCATGATTAAAGAATTTAAGAAACCTAAGTCTGAGTCTCAGTGCATTACAGAGCTTAAGGATATTAAGCAGCTACCATCAGAGTCGGTATGGGACTTCGACCAGAAATTCAAAGCTCTTATAGACCAAGTAAGTTTTGAGTTTGCGCCACAGCAGCATAAGGAATGGTTTATTGCAGCGCTGCTCCCTCATATCAGAATGCCACTAATGCAGCAGAAACTTACTACTCAAGATGAAGCGCTGGAGATGGCAATGAAACTAGAGGCTTCACCTTTAGCAGAAACCAGTACAGGCATGACAACTTTACAGACCCAGTTGGCCAATATTACGTTACAGATACACGAACTTAAAAAAGGGAAAGAGGTTATGCAGGACATATGGTGCATAAAGTGTAGAGCACAGGGCCATAGTAAAGATAACTGTCCAGTCTTCGCAAAATATTTAGCTTCAGGGGCTCCTAACCCCTTACCATGAACGCAAGGGCCATGGTGTGAAATATGTAAAACACAAGGACATCCACCTCAGCAATGCCCTTTGCTTCAAAAGTATGTACAGACACCTAAAAACCTATATTGTATCTTCTGCAAATCCGTCAGGCATGATCAACAAGACTGCCGAGCTTATGATCTCATGTCAGAAAGAACACATGATGTGTACAGAGTCCAAGCAGACACACAGGGTCCAGCAACAGGACCACAGCCGGATCAGACGTATGGAGGCCGTGGAGGAGGATTCAGAGGACGAGGTCGTGGAGGAGGCTTCGCACGAGGAGAAGGATTTGGTCGAGGAGGAGGTTTTGGCCAAGGTCGCAGACCAGTCACTTGTTATAATTGTGGAATCACAGGACACTATGCTAGGGACTATCAAAACGCCACTACTACTTGTAACTACTAAAAATCTTATGATCATACCATAGAAGAGTGTCCTATCTTGATAGCTAAGATCAGAGACCCTAAGCCCGCAGCACACCAGAACATCCAGCTTATTGCTGCTGAACCTAAGGAACCAGAACCAGCAGTTAACATTGTGACTCGGAGCGGTGCTTCCACCAGTGGCACATCGCAGGAGACTGGAAAGAACACAAGTCAGGGGTGGGTGCGCAGAGCTCCTAGTAAAGTAACATCACTTGACCTACAGAAGAATAAAGAGACCTTTCACGAAGCCAAGGCTTCCTTTGACAAACCTACACCATCAGGACCGCAGGTACCGCCATCTAGGAGCGTACCACAACAAGTACCTTGTAGCGATAGCCCTGAGCAAGCACAGCAGGCTACCACATCGGGAAGATGTGACGAGGATGAATCGACAGGAAGTGTACAAGCCTTCCTGCACAGCTGCTTGAAACTCCTGAGAAATGATAAAGCTGTCAGTGAGCTACAGCGCATGATAGATCAGTATCAGCAACCCTCTCTCTCGGGCAGTGCACACCGCGCTGTCCATAATATTACAAGACATGCAAGGACAGGAAGAGAGATGAAATTCACAGCGCAGATCGGTGAATTTGAAATGGATGAAGTTGTCTTAGATCTAGGATCAGAGGTGAATGTTCTAACTAAGCAGACATGGGAACAGATGGGTAGCCCTCAGTTAGCCCTATCACCTATCCACCTGAGATTAGCTAATCAACAGCGAGTATCGCCATTGGGTCGACTACCGCAGGTGCCAGTTGATATTGACGGAGTTCGTACTTTCGTGGACTTCGAGGTTATAGAAATCATTGGTGACAGTTGACCATATCCAGCACTATTAAGTATTGATTGGGCGATTGGCAGCAAAGCTGTCATTGACCTAAAGAAATGACAAATGACCTTTGAGGATGCCCAGATCCGGGTCATCGTACCGTTGGATCCTTACCAAGGTCCTAGATATATTGAACCCATCCAAGCAGAGGAAGAGGCACACAACATCGATAGTCTCTACCAGATGACTGCAAACTAGAACGACTATATAAATCCAACCACAGAAGGGCATATTAGTTGGCGATGTGACAGCTCATGCGCATCGGATTCGGATGTTGGTCTCGAAAACTGGCAGAACAGACTTTACGAAGTCTCATCGCGCAGATGTGCGTTTATAAGTAAGTCACTGCGATGGATTGGCGCCGAGATCGCTGAGACTCCATCATATCATGGTCTGACGGGTATTCAGGATTTTTTTGAACAGATTGAGCAACAAATTCCTCATTAGCAGAGGATCGTAGCTATGGACCTTGCAGTTCACGCCACACCTGCAAGATGGTGGTATGCGCATAAAGAGAATATCGCATCATGGGATAATATGAAAAGACTGATGACGATCAGATTTTCTGACGACAGAGAGTATGTTCAACAAAAATACACAGGAGAAACTGACCCCAGGATACACATTCAGACATGTGAACAGAACTGGTCAGACATTCCAGAGGATGAATGGGTTCATAGATTCATTCACACATTGGACACAGTTCCAAGGAATTGGTATACAGAGACCGAGCTGCGCAAGGGAACAACCACATGGTCACTTATGACAGACAGCTTCCTACTCACCTTTGCGTTTGAGTCAGAACATCCAAATGTTGCTCAGGCCCTAGACATAATCAAGACAAATATTTTTGAGGATCGCACCATCTCAGTGCCAGTCCAACCTAAGTGGACTATCCAGCTAGAAGAGGTGTTGGAATGTTATAATTTTACATCAGAATCAGAGGAGGCGGATGAGGATCCTCGCAATACCAACATTCCCGAATCAGAAGGCACTCATGATGTGGAGGGACCACAGTTAGAGATTCCAGCGATCACCGAGCCCATCAAGATTAAAAATATCAATATTGGCACAGACATAGAACCTAAGTTTGCCTCTATTGGAGACTACTGGAATGATGAAACAGTCGGCCACATTGCAGATCTGTTACATGACTATCAGGACCTATTTCACACCAAGTTCACAGAAATGAAGGGAATAGTTGGATACCTGGGAGTCATGAGGATCCCATTAAAGGAGGATGCTAGACCAGTTAAGCAGCGCCCATACAGATTGAATCCGCGCTACAAAGAAAAAGTAAAGGACGAAATTGATAAAATGCTAGTAGCAGGCATCATCGAGCCAGTTGAGGAAAGCGAATGGGTTAGCCCTATGGTAGTGCAAGAGAATAAAACAAAAGGGGACATCAGGATCTGTGTTGATCTGCGAAAACTCAACGATGCATCACTTCATGATCCATTTCCAACACCGTTCATTGATTAAGTATTAGACAACGTGGGAGGACAGGAGGTTTACTCCTTCACCGATGGGTTTTCAGGCTACCATCAGATCAGAATACATCCAGAAGATCGATCCAAGACCACCTTTGCAACCGAATGGGGCTCGTTCCAGTATATGGTAATGCCCTTTGGTCTTAAGAATGCACCAGCTATATTTTCTAGAGTAGTCATTGCTGTATTTAAAGAATACATTCATAAGTTTTTAGAAGTATATTTCGATGACTGGACTATATTTGGGTTAATTGATAAGCACATAGGCGATCTAAGACTGATGTTAGAGAAATGTAGGCAGTACCAGATTTCTCTAAACTTGAAAAAATGTATATTCTGTGCACCATTTGGTATCTTGTTGGGTCACATTGTTTGCAGACAAGGCTTGATGGTAGACCCCGCCAAGATCGCTATCATTGTAAACCTTCCAGCACCCAACTCAGTCAAGCAACTGAGGACAGTACTTGGCCATACCGGGTACTACAGAAAGTTCATCAAGGGCTACGCAAAGATTACAGCGCCGATGGAGAAATTGCTCAAGAAGGATGTAAAATTCCTATGGAACGAAGAATGCCAGCAGAGTCTAGACATACTTAAGGAGAAGATGGTTATAGCACCCATCCTAGTATTTCCAGACTGGACTAAGCCTTTCCATGTACATGTGGATGCATCCGGCATCACATTAGGAGTCGTCTTGACCCAGCCAGGAGAAGGGGATCTTGACCACCCCATCGCATATTCCAGCAGAAAGCTATCCACAGCGGAAAAAAACTACACCACAATGGAAAGGGAGGGCTTAGCTATGGTATATGCGCTGCAGAAGTTCAGGCACTACCTATTGGGCACCTTGTTTAAAATGTTTACTGATCATTCCGCATTGAAGTACCTAGTCAATAAACCAGTGTTAGGGGGGAGAATCTGCAGATGGTTACTCCTCTTCCAGGAGTATGATTTTGAAATCATTGTGAAACCAGGAAGACTGAATGCAGGACCGGATCATCTATCACGGTTAGACTTAGGAGAAGAGCCCAGTAACCTAGAATACAATCTGCCAGATGCGCCGTTGTTTTCCATACAGATTGCAGATGAGTACTATGCCGACATTATTCAATTCCTCACCACAGGAGTAGCACTTGATGACTTTACTAAGCAGCAAAAGAAACAGTTGGTTGTGAAGGCAGCAGACTTCACCCTCATTGCAGGATGCCTATACAAGTTAGGCCCAGATGAAGTCCTACGCAGATGTGTAACGCCGCATGAAAAAAACGTTATTATCAAAGAGGCTCATTCAGGAATTGCAGGAGGTCATTTCGCTGGAAAACCGACTGCGCAGAAAATCTTAGAGGCAGGCTTGTGGTGGCCTACATTGCATAAAGACACTAAAGACTTTTGCAGATGCTGCGATATCTACCAAAGGGTAGGAAAACCCTCGCGACGCGATGAAATGCCGCTGCGACCGCAGGTCACGTTGCGCGCATTTGACAAATGGGCTATAGATTTTGTGTTTCCAATCAACCCACCAGGGAAGCGCACTGGTGCGAGATATATTATCACTGGAACATAGTACCTCACCAGATGGGCAGAGGCCACACCAGTAAGAAATTGTGATGCTGCTACAGCTGCACAGTTCCTCTTTGAAAACATCATCAACAGGTTTGGATGCCCAGTAATTTTGATGAGCGACCAAGGTACACATTTCTTGAACAGTACTATTGAGGCATTAACAGAAGAATTCCAGATTCAGCACCATAAGAGCACTCCCTACCACCCGCAGGCTAATGGTACATTAGAGGCCTTCAATAAGATTTTAGAAAATGCTCTTACTAAGATCTGTAACAGCCAGAGGAATGATTGGGACCTCAGAGTTAACACTGTCTTATGGGCATACAGAACCACATGCAAGAAACTTACGGGACACACACCTTTCAGCTTGGTATATGGACAAGAGGCTGTTATGCCTATGGAGTATATTCTCCCCAGTTTAAGAATCGCTCAGATTACCGAGATGACCGATACAGACACAGTCGAAGTAAGGCTAGCACAGCTGCTTGCCCTAGAAGAAGACAGGTTCATTGCTGGATTCCATCAGAAAGTGCAGAAAGCCCGAGAAAAAGCTTGGCATGACAGACACATTAAGAATAAGACTTTCCAGACCGGAGACCTGGTGCTCCTTTATGACAGCAAATTCATCAAGTTCCCAGGGAAGTTTAAGACGCATTGGCTGGGACCATATCAGATCCAACAAGTTACAGAAGGAGGTGCCGTTTAGCTCAGCCAGCTGAACGGGGAGCTCTTTCCCACATGGATTAACGGCAGTAGGCTTAAGCTCTATAGTGACAGCTTCCCCACCTCTCAGCCCTAGCATGAACAGTT
>LPNX010261758.1:49375-144891 GCA_001517045.1 Pseudotsuga menziesii | reverse complement strand
AAGTAATTATGATGACCAACGGGGTTGACCCAGGAGGACCGTTGCGTCCGGTAGTATGCCTTCAGCATAAAAGCAGACATCCCTCAAGTAGGAAGGGTACAGTTGCTAAATCTTGAGAACTATGCAAGGTAGTGCTCAATATCCCCTGTGCAGATCCAATTAAGTTGCAGAGTACAGTGACTTCCAGGAGTTCGAAGCCACTGCACGCCCAGAGTATTGAGCCAAGCGAATTCTGACTAAGGCCGAACCTATAGAAGTCAAGTTTAGAAAGAACATACTGGCCGTGCGTTCGCCATGACGGTGCCACCCAAGGTTGTGAAATTAGAGATAGCACAAGTTAGACAGTCGCTAAGGATGAAGAGTCAAGCACCAGAAGTAGAAGTTGTCACTAAAGTCTCTGCTAAGGAGAAGAAGAACGCCGAACCAATCACTGAAGATAAGAAAGCAGAGCAGAAGAATGATGAGAAGAAATTCCCCGTTGGGAGAAAGGTAAAAATGAGAAAAAGAAAGCAACGAGAGAAAATCGCTGACCTATCTGATCAGCTAGGAAAAGCACGAAAGATTGCGAAGGTGCTGAAACAGAAACCTGAGGGTTAGAGGCAGCATATGGATCTGGTCCACTTCGAAGAGCAGAGAAGTGGAAGAAGACTGCAAACCCAATGGAGGGGAGACTTCCAGAACAAGGACAAAGTCTTGTTCTCGAAGTGGAGTTCATGGGTTGCTTCTTCTCCATCCACGAGGCTCTAGATGGAAGGAAATGTTTGAGAAGGCTGGAAGATACAGATTTTCCTTGTGATAAAAGTTCTAACCCAGATAAAAAGGAAAGGATATCTGTGGAACACTTCTCAAACACTAGAGCGCTCATAGAGAAGCAAGAGCGAAGAGAGCGAAACCGTGACTATGTGCAGAAAGGATAAGAGAGCCCAACGAACTAAGTTACCACAATTCCAAGAGAACGTGCTGAGGAGATGAAGAATGAAGTCACAGGACTTCAGGGCAGGTTACAGCGCACTTCGCAGGAGGCGAAGGATAAGTTGCAGCAGGAGAAGCCTGTTGCAGGTGGCTCGAGGATGAGCCACAAGTAAGTGTTAGGGGACTGTTGGAGCAGGGTCCCGCAGCTACAGAAGAAGCTGCTAGTTTTGGCGGAAAGAGGACAAGGCAGAGCTACGACGTCGTAGCACGTTTCCAGTTGGAGAGCAGAGCCGGAAACCATCACTTTTGGGATAGAAAAGTCAAGAAGGCAACGATACCTGAGCGGCCGAGAGAAGAAAGCTCAACCACTGCATTGAAGGAAACGGTGGAAGACAGGAGGGCTCAACAACCCTCATAAAGAAGAAGGAGCAATGAGGCTCAAGCATTGAAGGCGAAGGACAGAAACGAGAAGCGGTGCATAGTACCCATGGTCAGTGCCGGGAAGCATGGAAGACTGCAGAGAGCTGTGGTGTGACGGGAAGTGGCTACCTCAAGGACAGAGAGGACCGACTGTCACTATTTAGGGTTTGGGTTTACTGTTGGGACAGGCCCACAGTGTTGTAATGGCGAGACCTTCGGGCCGCCTATAAAAGCTTACATTTTGTATTGCAAAGGGTTAGCTAATTAGTCAGTTAGCCAGTTGGTTGGTTCATAGGATGAGTCGTTAGTTGGTCAGTAGATTATTTTTAGTAGACTCAGGAGTCAGTTAGACAGACTGTGTTGTAACGATCCAGACACCTAGCTTGTCTGTGAGTCATTTGAGTATGATGTAACCATCCACAGAGGGGAAAGAGAGGGAAGGATTTATTGAAAGAAGGGAAATATAGAGATAGAAATAGACTAGAGATCTAGAAGAGATCTCGCACTGCATATGCAGTGCAACAGACTATGCTAACTTCCCTCAAGATATATAATAGAAACACAGTTTGGTGGACGTAACTCCCATCCTAGGGGTGAACCACGTTAAATCTGCGTGTTATGTGTTGTATGAATGTGATTGTATTTGCTTATTGTTGCTGGTTATCATGCATATAATGTTAGTTGCAGTAAGTAAATGTGTGTATTGCTCAGCTCATGGTAATGCAAGATGATAGAGATAAGTTGAAGTATTTTAGTAAGTTGCTTAAAGACTCCTTTAGGTCTGTTTCCAACGACCGTTTACTCACAGTATAACTTCTGGGAAGTAGGGTTTCGCACCGTGACACAGTCAATGCTAAGAGTGCAAAGTCGTAGTGGTAAGATATCGCAGAGAGGCGATATCGCACCGGCAGAGGAGTTGCGGTGCGCGATACTGCGAGCTGAGGGCTTAGCGTTGAGGAGAGGCTGGGTGTCCCGCGATGCGATAAGGTTGGGGATATTGTGAGTAAGTGGAAGTCGTGCGACGCGGGAAGAAACTGTGCGACTTGCGCGTGGAGAAGAATCGCAAGGCTAAAAGTGCTGCGAGTAGAAGGGGATGTGCGATGCGCAGATATAGCTGACCTTGTGACTCACAGGAGTAAGAAAAGAGACGTAGGATGCTCAGAACTTGGTCCAAGACACTTGAGTCTTGGCCAACCCATTAGATTCACTTCGGGTGAGACTTCAGATCGCTTCGCGGTCTGTCGCCAAAAGGGCCAGTGAGTTAGGGGTGTTGTTGATTGATTATAGTAAACCCGGGTCTGTCCATGCAATCAACAATAACTGAACCAATATATGCAAATGGTGAACACCACCAGATTAATCATATTATGAATCCAAGTAACTTACCCATGGCACATAACCATAACAACAATACATAGGAAAATACATAAAGAGAGAAAGATTGCTTACGACACTTGGAGCTCATAAACAATGACAGACATATTCCGCAAAAAATAAACTAATGTCCATGATAGGTAGCATTTAACTAGCCTACATTTTTTTTTCAAATTTTGGGGACATTACACGGAGCCCAACTAGAACATGAAAGAGGCCATGAAAAAAAATAACAAGGCATATCCCCACTCTATATCGAAGGAAAAAAATGTTACTCTGATGAGACCTATAACCCAAGAAGAAGTTGACTCAGCTATGAAATAGCCATAGAAGGGAAAATCCCCATGACCAGACAATTTCACCACAAATTTCTTCCATCACTACTGGTCCATGGCCAAAAGAGGTATTGTAGTTGGTGGAGGAATCCAAAAGGACTCAAGGTGTTATGGCTGCTCTCAATTCTACTTTCATCTCTCTCATCCCCAAGGACAACAAAGTGGAAGATTTTAAAGAAATCATGCCTATTTCTCTATACAATGTCATTTATAAAATTATACTGGTTATGGGGGTGTCATTAGGGAGTCTAAGGGAGATATATGTTATGTGTATGCAAGAGACTTGGATGTCGATTCCAACAACGCTAGAAATTTTTGAGCCATATTTTATGGTTAAAAGATTTCCATTCAGAATGGTACCCTCTAATTTATTATGGAAGGGGACTCTCAAATCATCATAGACATGTTAAAACGAATCTAAAGTGGAATGCCTCCATCCAAAATCTCTTCGATATAGAGATTGGCCAATCTCCTTACATTGGTGGTGGACATGATCATACCACCTCTACCGATTATACCCTTTCATGTAAAGATAATGTCCAACAAGGTGGTAGACAAACTGGCCAATGTAGGAGAAGACATGCAAAGAGAAAGTCTCTGGTAGTTGTGGCTAGTTGAAGAATTGACTGAGCTTCTTTCAACATGCTAGTCACTTGTAATGGAATACTTGGATTCCCAGGATGGGGTGATTACGGGAAAAACAAGGGAATTAAATGATGATTGGATGGGTGGCGTCCTTACAAGGATGATGGAGGAGATGGGGCATTTAAATCATATCTCTCATGTGTGGAAAGCAGTATTGCACTACTCTCGACCTTAATTCATTTAAAATGGCGCCCATGTGGATTCCTTCACTATCCCATGCTCTTTAATGACTCTTAGGTGAAGAGTTAAGTGTCGTTGGGGTTGGATTTTTTATACTACAAGGGTTGATCCAACCACTATAAGTGATAATTATGAGGAGAATTTGTTGTCGAATAATGTGGAATTTGTAGTAAGTATGGTGAGGAAGAGGCAGGGAGCAAGGCACCCGGTGCCCATTGACAGTAGAGGCATAGAAATGCACCTATTTCCCATGGTTGATATGCTCCTAGATATTTGAAATGATGTGCATAGTTTAGGAAAGTACACTTAAGCAAGTACCCAAGATATGGACTTTAGGGTGGAAGTGGTGGTGGAATGGTGTGCCGACATTGCAGTCATTTTTAATATACCCATTCATTTCTTTTCAGTGGAATCCAAGTTAGAGACAAAATATCCACCATAGGATGCATGCTCCCATGGTGTTGTATAAGACCACCATGGGAGCCTGCAACCTATACAACACAACCATGGGAAGGTGGGGAAAGATGAGAAGGGGGGCGGGGTGATAGTTACGACTGATGACGAGGAAAAGAAGCCATAAATTAGTATAGAGTTGAAGGGAATTGTCAAGCACAACGCCAACCATGGTCGAGAAGAAGCTTCAAGCGAGAAGATGGAGCCACCTCAACTAATTTTACACATGGACTCAGGATGAGCCATGGGAGAACCGAAGCTAATCCTATATTCCAACAATCTTCGGGTTTGGTGGCCTTGCATTTTTTTGTCTTGGACTGTGTTTGCTTTATAGGTGGGGATTTATTCTTTATAGTTTTTTATGCTATGCATGCCAACTATAGTGTTAGATGCAAAATCTTTGTTTTGTCAAGTGATTCACAGTTTCATTTACAGATGGGGTTTTGTGGTAGTGACATCGTCGTAGATGATGTGAAGTATTGGGATGAGGTTTGGGACTAAATGAAGTACAGTCCTAGGATGGTCAAGGATTGGGGGAGTTAAAGGAGTTAGAATTGTAGTTAGAGTTTCTAAAAGAAGTGGTAATAGAGATTGGGTTAGGGTTAGAAGTTTGGAAGGGTTGAAATTGAGGTTTTCGATTGAATTTTTGTTTAATGACAAGGGCATAGAGGAAGCCTTATCTCAAGCTAGTTCTCTCAAACATAGTTTCTTTGTTATGGAAAGAGATAAATAAACCAAAATTAAATTTAAGCACATGTACATATTCTAGATCTCTGCTCTGAAGCTAGTGGCAGAGTTTGGTGAATAGTTCAATAAATAGTTGTAGAGACTGCATTGGGGCTTGACACAACTGCAACCATTTTCACAAGAGGTTACTAGATAAGTAACTTGGTGGATAAAATTGTCTTCTTTAGGTCCGACGCAAGGTGTACCATGTAGTAATGATGTTGTATGTGTCATTAGTGGATTTCTCATCATTTTCATCCACATATACCTTGGCAAAAACTTGGTGATATTCCCACCAACCTTGAGCAATCCCTTCTAAGTGATTTCCTACAAGAAGAAGATGTTGTTCTTTGATCATGGTTGGACATGTCTAGAAATATGTTGTAAGACTATGTATCCAAGAATTGAGGACATATTTGTGCATTTGACCACTATAGTTAGGTAAGGAAACTCTAGTGTCTAGTTGGAAAATGGAGATCCAATCCCTAGGTTGCAATTTGAGGGATTCGATAAGGGAATTGACCAATTCTTGGACAACACTTTCCAAATTTGGCTTTGTGCCCATAGAGGACTAGTTGACACTCTGAGGACTTGTTGAGAGAAAGAAAGACTTATGCAAGTTTATTTAATAAACTTTACATGGATGAGAAAGATGATTAGCTCTCAAGATTTTGCCAACTTATGTATAATATATGTTCCTCTAAAATGTATTGCTGCCAAAAATTCATGTATTTAGAGAAATTTCCATCTTAAAATAAACCTTTCTTGAGAAAATATTTTTAACATTATTGCATCTTAATTTTGAAAATTTCATTTCTCTTTTTATTTTTGAAATATTATTTTCTTAATTTATTAAAAAATAAGTTTATTGAGATCATCAATAAGATAAGATAGTGTAATATGTTCCTTCTTATAAAGATCCTCACCAAATATTTACTTAGAAAAAAGAATCATATTTCCTCGTTTTATTTGGAAATATTTACATCTTATAGAATTACATTACGATTTTTTATTTATTTTTAATATTTACATGTATCTTATTTTTCAAAATTGTGGCTTTTGAGATCTTTGTGGGAAACTCAATTTCTTTTTGTAATGGTTCATTGCTATATGTTTTTAGTTTTTTAATATTTAATGTATGTTTTGTTATATGTTTTTAGTTTTTTTATATTTAGTAATGTATAATTTTGCTTTGTTTTTTTTCACATGGAAACATGTACGAAAAATTCAGCATTACTTTCTCAAATTCATGGATGGTAGAGGTGGTAAATCGTCAACCATCCTAGCAGAACGCTTGACCCCAAAGGACTCAAGGATCGAACCCGTAACCTCCTCCCAGACCAAGAGAGTAACAGACATCTTACCAATTGAACTAACCCGTGACCTCCCCTTTGATTTGGTTACTAACACTAACACTGAATATTGCAAAGGTATGCGAAGTGCTCTATATTTTAATAAATTTAGCTATGGGAGTCTACTCACTACTCACATTAGCTTTTTATATGAACTTTTTTTGGGCCATTGGAACCATTAGATGGGTTTTGATGTTTTTGGAATATTCTTAATACAACTTATACAAGTATGAATATACATGTAAATGGTGTAAGATATTGCAATGTGTGGATGGTGGTTAGTATTTGACTACTTATCCAAAATGTTTATANAGATTATTAATTATTAAGCCGACTTGTATATATATATAGATATATAAGCCGACTTTTTTATGTAACACGTGTCATCTCCACGTTGAGCACGGAATCACACTTCTACCTCATACCGAGCTGTAGAATGCGCCTCTCGGCGCAATTAGATATTTATTTGAAAAATGATAGGAGAGCCGGTGAAATAAGATTTTTTAATTATAGTCTTAATGTATACAATGAATCTTAAAAAGTGTAAATTGCAATTCCTATGATGGCGCCTAGAACAAAGGTATTGTTAGCGCCAAATCAAGTTTGTCGATATAATTGCAATTCCCATTTGGGTGTTACGCAATGCAGTATTTGGTTCTAGTTATTAAGAGAGAGATGATGTAAAAAGGAAAAAATTATGTAAAAAAAAAGTTTGTGAAACAATTTAATATAAACTGTATAAAATATTTGGTTATAAAATTTCTATAATTAATTAGAAAAAAAATATTTTATTCAATAAAATAATTTAAATATTTAACTTTGACACGAAGCAACAATAGAAGTAAAGTAAATCCTAAAATTGCAAGGGGTCTTTTTAGTGAAATATTCTTAGTTGATTTCCCATTAAACTTATGAAAAAAATTAATGGACTTGATTTTTATTTTTACATGACATTATTAGTATATTTCCACAATAAAGTTGCATATCAACTTGCTTGTCCGGTAGGGTCTACCATGCAGGATCAATAAAAAAATCACTTATTATTGATTCTATGGATGGGCAGTTCATGTTTGAGATTAATAGAAAACTATAAACTATTTTGAGTAGGTTACTATTGATGTTTTTTTTATCTATGGATTAGAATGAGATAATTATATTATTCAAATTGATTTTAGGAAGGTTATTTGAAATTCATAATTAACAATTGGTGATAATTGCATTTTGTGGTAGTTGGAAAAAAATAAAAAATAGCTGTGATAACTCAACTTAATGGCATGGTAATGTGGAGTCTATGTGACAGTGAAACTTCATTTAGCGACTAGACGTTGACTTAATGTGCACAAGGTTTAATCAAAGTGCATTTTGCATCTAGTAATTAAAGTAATAAACTCCTTTAAACTCTTAATAAATTTCTTTAAATTCATGCAATAACTACACTTAATAATATAGTAATTAAAACATTCTTGATCATTGTATCAAATATATGCGTCAACCTATTCCCATCATATTCATCTTATTAATATTATTATTGCTAGTTCTATATACAGTTACAATGGTTCCATGAACCCTAATTAAAAAACCAAAACATATTAAGATGTAAAATGTTAAAACTCATTCGAATTCATGTTTATCTACAAAGGTTGAACAAATTTTTTTACTAATACCCTTTCCGATTCTGGACCTGGACCTGATATTTATAAAGTCACTCTGCATGGCGTGTGCTTTCTCCAGAGGTAATTCTGGAACCCTCTTCCATCCACAAATTCGAAGCTGTAGATTGTACGTGCAAATGCAGGTGGTGGCCAAAAGGCTATCAATTTCTGTAAGGGCTTTGTCCACTGCGCCACTTAATGATTGTTAGATATCAAATGTATTCTTTAATGAGTTGACGAAGCGAAGCTAAAGGAGTATTATTGCTTCTGTCACTGGCAACTGCCCTGAAGCACTCACTGAAGGACAACTGCTCCCATTATTGGCCAGAGGCACATCTAAATCAACTGTCATATGGGTAGAAGGAGTCCGTATTTAAATACTATTTGTGTGGAAATTTGTCGTGGTGAATCGTGCTAGGGTAGTGGTAGAAAGTGAAGTGAGATAGTCTTGCGTGTCAGGGAAACATCTAGTGTCAAAGCGCAATGAAGCGAACTGATGTTGATGAGATATAACAAAATACCTTGTATGTGTGTGGAGCCATGAGGGAGCCTTTGTGTTGTAGATACTTGGAATGGAATATGTTGAGATGAGGTGTCATATGTTGTCCTCTTGAGAAGAGAATAAATACAAATAAGTTTGTACACTGTTTGGTAGGGGTTGCTTAATGTATGATACATCTTCAAAGAAGCGAGTCATTATTTTGTAAATGGTGTTGTGGTACAAGTGCAATGGAGTAAACTTTCTACCCGACCATTTGCACCGATCGGACGACGTGGCTCGCGTGAGCTTTCACATCACGCATTGCTGGTCATCCGATCGGTGCAAATGGTCAAGTAGAAAGTTTTCTCCCAAGTGCAATATGCATATAACACAGTGGAGGTAGCAAGATGTAAGTATGATAAATCACAAAGCGAGGCTTGAAGCCCTATGGGTATATGAAAATGAAAGAGTAACCAACAAATAGTGTGTTTGCTAATAGGCACATACATGAAAATGAAGAGGAATACCATAGTCTTGTTCTATAAATTCCATAATGTGTCTATGAGTACCCAAATGAGTATGTGTGCAATGGTGGTGGGGGATTCCTCCATAAAATAAAAACTGTCATGGTTTTGTCAAAAGATATCTTATGCGGTAAGCAACAAAAACGCACATATGCCTGGCCATATGATTAATAACTAATATGGTACATTTAATATGTTGTGCAAGTGAAAATTTGAACAAAAAATGTATGCTAGAGAATCTAGTCAAGAATGACAAGAAAGATTTGGTGAAATGGTGACCTTGAGAGGGGACTGAAGGCACGGCATTGTTGAGAATATGAGGACTCTACATCAAAGAGAAATGTGTTGTTGTAGGTCTAGCAAACTATTGTTGGTTTGATCATGGATATGTATCTAAGAATAAATCCATGTGGAGGCCCTCATGTGCTAGGAGGGCACTACTCTCTGTTGTTGTCATTGTTAAGGACGAGGGAAAAGTTCCACAGGAGTGTGCTCTAGTGGGTCTCATTTCTCCATTGTGTTTGTTTTTATTGGAGTTGTTGAGATCATTGGAGGGATAAGGGTGCAAGGAGTCATGAGGTGGCAAGAAATGAGTAAGGATTGAGTGTTCTAGTGGTTGAAGGCTCAAGTGAATAGCTGGGAATTGGGTAATACGGAGAGAGATACCATAATACAAGGGTAAAGAGCAAGGAAGAGAAACTTTTGCAAACTATCCTATTAAGATATTTAAGGGTGAGGAAGGGGAATGGAAACCAAGGTTAGTTGAAAGTTTTTTCCATCCTTTACTAGCTAGTAGGTGTTGTTTCTAGCATTATATGGAGCACTATATTGTTGTTGATATAGAATATCAAGAAGTGACTTGTTTGACCAATCAACATAGAATATGTCACAATCAACGATATCCTCAAAAGTGCCAATGGAAAAAGTAATAGAACAATGTTTGTTGATCAATAAATGAGGATTTTCATGTTGAACCTAACTAAGGTGATAAGATGAAGGGTGATGGGTGGCTGTGGGATGCTAGAGATGGTTCGGTAATGTTTGAGAGGCCTTGATATTTCACTCTCAAGATAGTGGTGAATTTGTATTTGATTTGCTAATTGTAAATGAAAGCTGGAGATGGCATTGAGTGAGAGTGGGATGGGTCATTAAATGTAAGGAGTGGTCTATTGTAGTTGGGTTTCATAAAGAGACTCATGACCTCATAATAAGAATAAGAAGAAATGTAGGGGAAGAAGGGGTTGTGATCTTCTTTAGCAGATAATAGGGCTTTAGATTATGTTTGTCATTGTAAGAAGTTGCATTCTGTAGTGTCATGAGTTGGTTTCTTATGGTAGTGACACCATTGTGGATGATGTTCAAAGTATTGGGATGAGGGTTGGGACTAGAGGAAGTATAGTCCTAGGATGGTCAAGGATTGAGGGAGTTAAAAAAGTTAGAATTGTAGTAATGGTTTCTAAAAGAGGTGGTATTAGAGATTGGGTCTTGACGCAACTACAACCATTTGTATAGGAGGTTATATAAGTAACACGAAAGATAAAATTTCCTTCTCAAAGCCTAACACAAAGTGTGCCATATAGTAATGATGTCGAATTTGTTGTTAGAATCTTAGTGAGACTGCCCCCAAGATTGAGCGAGCCATTCTAAGTGATTTCTTGCAAGAAGAATATGTTGTTATTTGATCATGGTTGGAATTGTTTGAAAATATGTTTTAAGATTGTGTATCCAAGAATTGAGGACATATTCATGCATTTGACCAGTATACTTAGGTGAGGAGATGCTAGTGTCTAGTTGGAAAATGGAGGTGGAATCCCTAGGTTGTATCTTGATGGTTTCAATAAGGGCATTGGCTAATTCTTGGAAAACACAAGTTTTAAATTCAGCTCTGTTTCCATAGAGGACTAGTCGGTTCCTTAAGGAGCCATTAGGAGAAACAAATACTTGTTCAATTTTATTTTAATAGAGCTTACATGGATGAGAAACATGATTACGATAGTAAAGGGAAGGGTTTATGAAAAAAACACATAACTCTCCAATTCTATCTATCCTCAACACTTTTATTTTTATTTTATGTCTGGTTCTCTCCAAGAGCCTTAAATTCTTTAAACTTAGCAAATTCTTCAGATTTCTTTCAAAGGAAATAAATCCATGTGTTCCTTGATAAATAATCTATAAATGAAACATAATACACAAATATTCCTAATGATGGAATATGCATAGGTCCAAGCACATCACTATGTATTAAATCTAAAATTCTCTTTTCTCTTCCCTTTACTTGATTTTGTGTTCCATATATGCAATGTTCATTAAATTTAAAATATATAGTGCAATCAGTCATACCTTCAACCATACCTTTACCTTGTAATGCTAAAAGTATATTTTCTCTAATATGCCCTAATATAATCAGATGGCATAGCATTGTCTTTCCTCCTAATGCAGTCAGGGTTATGTCACCTTTATATCCTCCCTCGGGCACAACAATACTGTTACATTCATCGATGATGGTTCTTCCCAATATTTTTTATAGAGTTCCATACCGAACTCCACTCACCAATACCATTGATCCTTGAACCATTTTGCAACCACAATCTCGACACACAACCTCTACACCTATAACATCCATCTTTCTAATGGATATCAATTTTCTAACTAGATTTTGGATGTGTAGTACTCCATGGAGAGTTACAATTCTTCCATCCTTGAGTTTCAACTTGACTCTACCACGTCCAATGACATTGGTCGGTGAATCATCTCCCAAGAACACATCTCCACCATTTTACTTTTCATATTCACAAAACCACTCCCTATGAGGGGTCGTATCACATGACACAATTAATTCATTGAGCCATATATCAAATTCTAAATGATTTCCTAAAGAAAATAGGTAAACATCCTCTCCTTCTTCTGAGGAGGTATTTTCCTTAATGTGGAAGGGGTATCCTCAAATCCCTTTGCTTTCTCAACATTATTATATCTACAATCCTTTTTATAGTGCCCATCTTTACTGCATTTCCAACACTTCCTTATAAATTTTCCTGGGGATTTAGATTTATCCTTATATTTAGATCTCCCCCCAGATCCTTTATTTTTGTTTCTCTCTCGGGTGATACCTCTCACAGATAAGGCATCCATTCTATGATTATCTATGGATTTATGCTTCATCTCTTTTGATAATAGGGATGTTACTGTTTCATCAAATTTTAAGGTCTCTTTACTAGCACTGCCTATTACTACAATTAGGTTATCCCAGCAATCTGACAAAGAACACAATAATGTAATACATTTTATCTTATTCAACCATTGTAATTCCAACAGAGGCTATTTGACTTACTAGAGTATAGGAATTTACATTCTCTGTCACTGTGTCGTTGTCATCCATTATGAGGTGACAGTTTCTTTTGCAAAAACAACTTGTTTACTAGGGATTTTGATTAATACAAACTCCCTAACTTTGTCCAAACATTTAACGCACTATCTTATCCAGATACGATCAACAACACAAAGTATGATAAGCATAATCAGATTGTACTCCTCACCCTTATTTCTAATTTCTCCCAATATTCTTTCAACATTCCATTGGGTTGTGTACCTAGATCCACAACAATCCATTGTCCTGATCTATAAGAAGATCCTCCATTTTGATCTTCCATAGCTCAAAGTTTGGGCCATTATATTTCTCGATCTCAATTCTCAAATTGCTTGTCATTATCTTCCAATGCACAAATCAACACTACAAAGATCCCACTAAACCTAAGTTTATCACAGACCCAAGATCTATCAACTGCATTGAACCATCAACAACAAAGGCATCCCACTGAAGCCAATAATCGATATTTGATACCACATGTAAGTTTTAAACATGTGAAGAGAATATTAATCTATCACAGTAATCTAGGGACTAAAACATAGTCTCATAAGAGATTTCAGACAATTAAGCATGAAAATGGCATAATGGTGCTGCAATAGGAGTAGCAGCTCTGTATGTTCAATAAATAATGAGTAATACAATACAATGGTGATGCAAGGTGCATGAATGCCAAGGAGATCATTTGAATTGAATGGATGTGTGTAGCTTAACTAAATGTCAGCCACAATCGGCACACATAGTTAACCACCAAGCTAATCAATAATTGACTCTCACACTAAGTCCTAATTGAAAGGAGGGCAATAGATGACTGAGTTTAACTGAAAGTGACTCATCACATGTAACTGCATGTCCAACTAAAGGATGTAGCACATCCATAACTCCAAGTAGCTCTGATGGAGTTAACTGAAGTAAACATGTCATCAGAAGTGGTTGTAGGAGCATGTGTTAGCTCTAGTTCATAAATAATGACAAAAAAAATCAAATAATGAATGGAGGCACCTTCACAACTCAGATTTAACTAATTGTAACAATCAGTTAGCAATTAGGTGCATTTATGTCACTCATATGAACCCCAGAAATGCTCCCTGTTTGAAGGAGGAAGCCTAGTTATCCTCCCCGACTGAAGGAGAAGGCTTAGTTGGCCTCCTTGACTGAAGGAGGGCATGGGTGGGCTCATGCTGATGTCATAGTGTGCTCATCTGATGCCAAGTAAGTCAATTAAACTTAGGATAGTGGGTAAATAGGCCAAAATTGACCAAATAAGTGTGCATGTTGGGTAAATGACTCCAACACCCCCCCTTAAGCTATACTCAGGAGGAGTAAAAAAAATGCATGAAATGCTAGGGCCCCAACAACAAAGGACATAGGTCACCCTGTACAATAATGTAACTCAAAAAATGCTAAAAAATAAATCTAAGTGAGGAAATAGGGAAAACCTAGTGGGAAAACCCCCCCCTCAAGTTGAACACTAGAGAAGTAATCTGATCACCTTAATGAACTCACCCCCAACAGTGAATGGAGGTAAGTGAACTTCTTCTCTGAAAATATCTTGGTGAAGATGTCTGCAATCTGCTCATTAGTAGGGCAGTATTGCAAAATGATGGTCCTGTCATGCACCAATTCCCTAATATAGTGCATGTATATCTCTACATGCTTAGTCCTCTGACTGGTAACTGGATCTATGGATATCTTAATAGCACTTTGATTGTCACAAAAGAGGATAGTGGACAAATTACTACCAAAATCAAACTCTGAAAGAATTCCTTGCAACCAAACAGCTTGGATGCAAGCATTCACCGCTCCTCGATACTCGACCTCTGCTGAAGACAATGCAATGGTGGCCTGATTTTTGCTAGACCAGCAAATGGGGCCACCAACAAATGTGAATGCATATCCGGAAGTAGACTTCTGATCAATAGAATCTCCTGCCCAATATGAATCTGTGTAACCAACCAACTCTAGCTCAGAGTCTATAGCATAGTGAATGTTGTAGGTCCTGGTGCCCTGAATATACTGGAGGATCCTCTTGGCTGCCTTCCAATGAATATCATGAGGCTGCTGCATGTATCTTGATACAACATTCATGGCATAAAAGATATCAGGATGAGAATGTGTCAAGTAAAGCAAGCTACCAATCGGTTGGCGGTAGATTGTGTAATCCATGGGTGGAGTACTTTTTCCTTCTTCAAGGCTGATCCCTGAAAGGCAAGGGAATGGAGCAGCCTTACATTTATCCATGTTAAACTTAACTAATAGATATGATATGTATTTGGACTAAGTTACCATTATCCCATCATAATTTTGTGCAATTTCAACCCCCAAAAATTGCTTCAAGAGCCCCAAATCGCTCATCTCAAATGCATCATGGAGGGCAATTTTTATGACTGAAATGGAAGCAACAGTGCTGCTAGTAATCAAGATATCATCAACATATAAAGAAATGATAAGAAAATTACCATCATACTACTTTATATACACATTCAGATCTGACTTAGACCTTTGGAAGTTTTTCGAGAGAAGGAAGGCATCCATCTTGGAATACCACTCTCTTGGGCCTTGTTTTAACCCATATAGTGACTTCTTTAATTTGAAAACCAAAGCTGAATCTGAAATGTATCCCTCGTGCTGCTTCATGTATATGTCCTTATGAAGATCTCCATTTATAAAGGTAGACTTAACATCCATGTGATGCACTTGCCAGTGCTTGGATGCTGCAATTGCCAAAACTAGGCGGATGGAGTCCATTTTTGCAACTGGTGCAAAGGTCTCATGATAGTCCACACCTTGGACCTGGGAGAACCCTTTTGCTACCAGACTTGAATTATATTTGTAGGTGCTACCATCAGCAGCAACTTTTGTCCGAAACACCCACTTGCATTGAACTAATTTCCTCCCCGGAGGAAGAGAAACTAGCTCCCAAGTAGCATTCTTTTGAAGAGAATTCATCTCTTCGTCCATGGCAACTTGGCATCTCGGATATTTCTGAGCATGGTAGTAAGACTTAGGATCTGAAATTATCATTAAATAACAAGTTTCGGACATCAAAGAATCATGAAAAGAGAGCACAATACCTGCTCTTTGAAAATCGGACCGTGTTCTTCTTGGATCATCAGGATTTCCAATGTTGTCACTAGCAGAAGAAAGTATCCGTCTAGCCCAAGTTGGGAGATGTGTTTGCACTTCAAGTTCTAAACTTGAACATGATGCTTGCTGGTCACTGATATCAGATATCATAGGTTCCAAATCAGGTTCCAAATTAGATTCAACACTCCCAATTTCATCATCCAAATATTCAATAGAGTAGGAAGGAAATTCAATAATTTTCTCCTTCACTAGTTCTACCTCTTGAAGAGGCTCATCGAACCGGACACTTCTTCCAATGATGTTTTGTTTTTTTCTTATATCCAATAGCTTAAAACCTTTAGATTCATCAAGATATCCAATAAACAAACATTCAACACTTTGCGGTTGCAAATCTTTCCTCTTATCATGCAGAATTTGGGCCCATGTAGTGGACCCAAACACCCTGAGATTCGACACATTCGGCTTATGTCCAAAGCAGGCTTCAAAAGGGGTATTCCCTTTCATGGATGAGTGAGGCACTCTATTCTGAACGTATACAGTAGAATTCATGGCCTCATCCCACAAATTTGCAGCCAATTTCTTGGCTTCCAGCTTGCAAGTGGTCATCCCCTTGAGAGACCGATTCTTTCTCTCCACTACACCGTTCTGCTAGGGAGTGTAGGGGACTGAATGTTGGATCTGAATACCAATTTCAGAACATAAATGTAGAAAATCATTACTGATATATTCCCCTCCATTATCAGATCTCAAAATTTTGATCTTTTTCCTGGATGCATTCTCAATCAGTGCTTTTAATTCAATGATTTTTTCTAAGACATTTGACTTTTTATTGATGAACAAGGCCCATGTATATCTAGAAAAGTCATCTATAAAAGTAAGAACATACCAATATCCATTCAAGGATGTGATGGGCATTGGTCTATTGATATCAGAATGAATCATCCCTAAAATTTCTAATGCTCGGCTTTGCTTCCCCCAATCAAACTTATGCTCAGGATGCTTGCCCAAAATACAGCCTTTGCAAATTCCGGTGGTAGCTTTGATGACCGGGAGGCCTTCAACCATGGATTTTTTCTGTAATTGCTGCAAGTACTTGAATTTTAGGTGGCCAAACCTCTCATGCCAAAGTCTACTGACCTGATTTCCATGAGTCAGCAGAGTTGTGGGATTTGCATCCTCCACAAAATGGGAAAACTCATAGGCTTTTGCATGATGATTTGCAGAGCCTTTTGCCACAAGTTTCCTGGATGAAAGTTTAGTAATTTGTACATCATCAGGGCTGAAGGATACTCTCTTGGGCACTCCAGTGTGGGTCATTTGATAGACACTCAGGACGCTTGATGCAAGAGATGGTTCATACAGAACATTGGAAAAATAACTATGCTTAAGATTTACAGTACCTTGTCCTTTTGAGAAGATGGTAGAGTCATCTCCCATGTGGATGGGAATGCTCTTGCTGATGTTGAGAGAAGAGAAAGAGTCTTTTCTGGCCATCATGTGGTTCAAATATCCATAATCTATGAGTAGAGCCATGGACTTCGAAGTGCTTACCATGAGGGCATAACCTCTTTCATGCTAGTATTCTCGATCTTGATTTTCTTTCCTCCAAAAGCTTTCTAGAAGATTTATGTTATTTCTCTCAAGGAGATAAGTAGCTTCATCAAGCTTCTTTTTCATGTAGGCATGTTCAGAGTGGAATCCCTTCCCGTAGTATGAACACTTGAAGTTTTCCTTCCCATGGTGGCCTTTGTTTTTGTTCTTCTTCGAGCCGAAAGGCTCTTCTTGCTGCTAGTTTTGAACTTTTGGCTTAGGAGCTTCGAATTCGGTTTTGATTTTATTCTACTGCTTTCCTTTCCCCTTCAAATCCTTGGATCCTGAAGCAAACTGGGCTTGATCACGGGAGGATATGATGATCCCCATATGGACAAGCTTATCATGCTCGCTTGTTAGGGACTCAATGAAGGCATTGAGTGAAGGAATATTCCATCCAAGGGTTGTGATCATCTTCCCTGCACGGAATGTAGAAACAAACACCGAATAATTAGCTCCAAGTTTTGAGAGAATGGTGAGGATGAGCTGATCATCCTCTTTCTTCACCTCACACTGCTGCAACAAAAGGACTATATGCTTGAATTTTGTGAAAAAATCATTAAGGGTCTCAAAATTACTAGGTTGAAGAGACATCAACTCATTTTCAAGCTGATAAACACTCAAGTCATCTTGTTTTCCATACAGGGAGGAAAGTTGGTCCCAAATCTCTTTTGGAGTCTTCAATCCCGAGAGGTGGAATAGAAGATCCTTGGAGATAGAGAGACACAAGAAACCGAATGCTTCATCTTTCTTATTCAAGAATCTAGCCTTGTCTATAACATGAGTAGGCTCTTCTTCTGTGTCCATAGTGACCCGGTAGAGTCCTCTGGCACGTAGTTGGATCTCCATGTCTCCTTTCCATTGATGGAAATTGAACGGAGTCAAAAGATCTATGAAATAAGCCATATCAAAGTGTTGTAGCGAATGCAGTGGGCCTGTAAAACCTGCAAATCAAAATAATAAAGTCATCGTAAGGTCAAACAACCTACACATTTTAGGCTTTCATCACACCCAACATAATTGATCAAGCAAGCTTGCTCAACAATTCCTTAACTTGGGGTATTAAGTGGTAAACCTTTGCTTCTGGTGCAATGCTGGAATTTTGAGTTTTTGCTCAATTTTTCATGCAAGATACGTCAAAAACCATGTTTTTGAGAGAATGAGCTTTGTCTCGCCATGAGCTCTAATACCATATTAATATGACACAATAATATAGGGAATAAAACACAGTCTCATAAGAGATTTCAAACAATTAAGCATGAAAATGGCATAATGGTGCTGCAATAGGAGTAACAGCTTTGTATGTTCAATAAAAAATGAGTAATACAATACAATGGTCATGCAAGGTGCATGAATGGCAAGACAATTCGAATACTCAAGGAGATCATTTGAATTGAATGGATGTGTGTAGCTTAACTGAATGTCAGCCACAGTCGGCACACATAGTTAAACACCAAGCTAATCAATAACTAACTCTCACACTAAGTCCTAACTAAATGGAGTGCAATAGATCACTGAGTCTAATTGAAAGTGACTCATCACATGTAACTGCATGTCCAACTGAAGAAGGTAGTGCATCCATAACTCCAAGTAGTTCTGATGGAGTTAACTGAAGTAAACATGTCATCAGAAGTGGTTGTAGGCACATGTGTTAGCTCCGGTTCATAAATAATGACAAAAAATAATCAAATAATGAATGAAGGCACCTTCACAACTCAGGTTAACTGATTGTAACAATCAGTTAACAATTAGGTTCATTTATGACACTCAAATCACCCCTGAAATGCTCCCTGTTTGAAGGAGGAAGCCCAGTTAGCCTCCCCGACTGAAGGAGAAGGCTTAGTTGGCCTCCTTGACTGAAGGAGGGCATGGATGAGCTCATGTTGATGTCATAGTGTGCTCATCTAATGCCAAGTAAGTCAATTAAACTTAGGATAGTGGGTAAATAGGAAAAAATTAACCAAATAAGTGTGCATGATGGGTAAATGACTCCAACAGAGAAGCAAAGCATACATATTCTTTTAAGAAAAATAGAGATTACATCACAACATTCACATATAATACATAGAGATTTACCGTGGAACTCTTGACCAGGAAAACCCACAAAGCTTGGAGGCACGCCTCTTATTTTCTTATTATCATTATGAATCACTCACAATACAAAATATAAGTATTATGTAGCATCCAAAACCTTAATCTGTTAACCTGGATTAGAAATAAACCTCGATCCCTTAATTGGGATTCAATTACATATTAAAAAAAAAAATAGCACACCCTTCCTCACATGCACACATGCAAAGAATATAACACATACCCAACACTGATGTATAATATATGTTCTTATAAAGTGTATTCCTTACAAATATTTATATATTTGGAAAAATTTCATCTGGAAGAAATATATATATATATATATATATTTTAATAATGTTGAGAAGAAATTTTTAACATTATTGCATCTTAATTTTGAAGTTTTAGTTGTTTATATATAATTTTCCTTTTAGTTTTAAATATCATTTTCTTTTATTATTACGAAATTATTTTTCTAAGCTTCTAAATGTTATAAGATTGTGTGAAAGATGTTCTTTCTTATCAATATTTTTCCCACATATTTATCTAGAAAAAAGAATTTCATGTTTCCAAGTTTTATTTCGAGATATTTACATTTATTTTATAAAATTACATTTTGAAAAAATCATTTTAACATTTATTGAATTTAACTTTTTAACTGTTTTATTTTGAAATTTTTGGTTGAAACTTTTTGAAGAAAAAATAGTTGATTTGAATAGGGGAGGGACACCATTAGTGGTGCGCCCTCCTTGTTTCCATCATGGCGTCCATGTGGAAGACAACTAGGTGTACATAAATATTGTGTTGTAAATATCACCACATGCCAATGGTTGGGAATTTAATCCATCATTTGGAAAGGTCAAATTTGAGTGGGGTTTAGGCTAAGGTTTCGACGGTAATTTCACTCAATGTTATTTTGTCTATAATCGATGGGTGGTTCCTCCCCACACCCTAGAAGTGGTGTGGCTTGGTCCGCTTTCCTGTTCTACTAGTTTCAAACCCTAGTTTTCCATCGCCTGGTTCATGGTGCATGGTCATGCATGGAATGCTTCTTAGATGTTGTTTGGAAAAGGATGAAATTGACTGGGTTACTACAGATTTGCATGGAGGTGCCTATTGAGTATATAAATACTAGAAAGCTACAGTCTACAAGATCCTAAGAGAAGGATACTACTGACCCACCTTTTTCTTAGATGTATATTTCAAGGTAAGAGCTTGTATGGAATGTCAAGAATTTTTTAGTAAACAAAAGCTTCAATATCTACCTTTAAACCTCATTGTAGTAGATGCCCCATTTTATCAATGGGGTTAGATTTTATAGTGAAATTAACCCTCCCCTAAGTGGGAAGCATAAGTGGATCCTAACAACCACTTATTTCTTCACTAAGTGGCTAGTGGTGATTCCCACTAGGAGAGAAACTGATAAGGTTATAATAAATATTTTGCAAGAAAATATCTTTAAGTAGATTTGGATATCCTAGGAAATTAGTGACTGATAATGTTGCATCTTTTAAGTCTCATGATATGGTAGATTTATGTAATAGATATGACATTATACTTAATAATTCCACACCTTATTACTCCCAAGGTAATGGGTTGGTAAAATCTACAAATAAAAGATGTTGTTTCAGAAAAAAGAGGTCTTGGGACACCATGTTGAAGTATGCTCTTTGGGCAGAATGGGTAACTACAGGGGAGGCTATTGGTCCATCTCCCTTTCAATTTTTTTATAAAATTGACGTTGTGCTTCCTATTCAATTAGGACTGTTGGAATATATTAAACCCACTCATAACTTAGGATAAAATAATTAATCATTATTTGATTAATTATTCACCCATTAGCTTAATTAGTTGGCATCCACGTGCACCTTAAAGTCAATACATACCATCCATATCCCATGAATGCTTTATTTCTAAATCTGGGTTGATCTTGACCACCTTTTGACCATCCATAAATAGTATACAACACATTACAATAGATTCTGCTTTATTTTTCTTTTTCAGCTTTTCTGTGGATAAGATAAAAGCTAGTCAACTAGGAAACTGGAAACTTTTGTTTCCAACCCATCCTCCATTAGTTTTTCTCCATTTTCTAGGATTAGCATTTTTTTCCATCTCCCTTGAAAACTCACTCATGCTTTTTCCAAATCGTGAGGTCCTTGATAGATTTGGGAAGTGCTTTAGCCACCTATGGGGGTTTGCTATATTTTAGTAGGTCAGCCTTTTTGAGCTTTATGAGTTGTCTCCATACAACTCGATTTTCCTATGAGGGATGTACTATTTATGTACACTATTATTCATTATTATTAAATGGAAGGATACACACCAATATTCATCTATTTATTCATGTGATTCAGTCTCTTTTATTCTCTCTATTTTTCCTGCGTATGCTTGTGAGAATTCTTAGTAGCAAGATCTATATCCTGTGCTTCTTCTTAGCATCATTGCTCATAGCATTGATCTATTATTTATACATGGTATCATAGCTACATGGAGAAAATCCTTACCATCTTCTACATGGTATTAGCGTAGCAGGGTTTATCAAGTTCTATAGAGTTAAGGAGCACATCTAGTCTCCTATCCCTCTCTGAAGAAGAGATTGTCTAGCTTACAAGATTTTCTCCTAGTTTGTTTTACATGTTGCATAGATTTTATTATTGAGCACATCGATTCAGCAATATGGATTCTTCATCAGCTATAATTCTTACTTCCTTCAACTACCACAAATGGAAAGCCAAAATCTCCATTCTATTGCGCAGTAGAGGATTATACAGAGTTACACTAGCTTTGGAGAATGAACCCAATGCTGTGATTGAGAAAGATAAGTGGAATAATAGGTTGAATGAAGCCTATGGATTGTTTTTCCTCTCTATTTCTCCTGATCTACTCTTTCATCTAGATGGTTTGACCACTCCAAACCAAGTATGGACTCAATTGGAGTCTCTCTTTGGAGTTCAAGACGATCTAAGAGCGCATAAATTGGATATTGAGTTATTCTTACTGAGTCCAAGCAATTTTTAATCTCTTGAGGGTTTCTTCACCAAGTTCAAGCCACTTGTTCTAATGATCAAGCAATGTGGGATTGCAAAAGCAGATGATCAATTAATCCTTTCCATTCTTTCAAAATTGGGTCCTGATTACTCAGTTTTTGTGTCTACTTTTCATGCTACTAGGCTTGTTGTTCCTAAGTGGAAAATTCCTTCTTTAAATTCTTTTCTCGATTCACTAACAAAGGAGCAAGATAAATTGATCCATATGGGTGTCCTTAATTCTTCAAAGGGAAAGGATCACACTCTCTTGGTTCAAGGAAGCAAGAAATTCAAATCAAAAGAAAAGCAAATTGTGAAGAAGCCAAAATCAGAAATTGAAGATGAAGATTCTTATGAAGATTTAGTGAAGAAAGTTAAGAAGAAAGGGAGCACATCCAAGTGTTCTTATTGCAGCAAGGTTTTCCATCAAGAGAATAAGTGTTTCAAGAAGAAGATGGACATCATGTCTCAGCTTCTTGAGAAGCACAAGATCGAAGTTCTAGATGAACTAGAGAAGCCTCTTGATTCCTCAGAACAATGTCATACTGCACAGTTCCAAGGTGATATAAATTATGCTTTGAATTCCATAGTTCTCTCCTTTTTTCATGTCTCTGATATAGATTTAATATCTGATATATCAGATCCTTTCTTTGATGATCCTTCTCTTAGTCTACTAGATTCATCTCCCAAAATTTGTGTTTTTCACTAGATATTGACTTGTCTTTGAGCAGCTCTTCCTCACAAGCTTGTATATCTTATTTAGAAGATTGTCTGCAGGATGATATGCATGTCATGACACATATCATACCACCATCCATACCATCTACCATACCTTTGAATAATCCTAATACTATACAAATCCCAAGTTCACTAGTTGATTCCTCATTGGTCTCCTATGCAGTGATATTTATCCTACATGGTTTGAAGTATTTCCTATCCTTCAGTGGCTGGTTATCCATGACCTTAGTCATATTTGGACTGATATTAAACATGTTTGGATCTATTCTAAACACTTATAGTTTAGATCTTATGCCCATCCATCATTCATATTTTTACACCTATTAGTTTTCCCAGTTGCTCATAATTTTCCTAGTCTAGCCCTATATCCTCATGGAGCCACTAAAGCCTTTGTCTTTGATGTTCCATATGCTAATATTTATGATCTATCAAAGTTTTATCAGCCTCATATCAGCTCTATACAGGTGCTACATCAGATTGGAAGATTGACATGTGATTCACATCACAATTTTGCAGCTATTTAGGGAATTGGGTGTGAAATAAATTGTCTTAATTTTTGTACTCTTTGGAAAGGAGTATCCACAAATCTCTTTTTCATTTCAGATTATGTTTACAGATCAGAGTTTGATAGCAACAAGAAGCATTCAGATAATTCTCCTACTTCATCAGATGATGAGATACAAGGAGTCTCTCCTCTTCCTTCTTGCAGGTTCTACACTCCAGCGCATGATCATGGAGTTCATGATTTCTTCAGCAAGTCTTCCATCCAGAAGCAGTTCACTCAGCTCATTCAAGTGAATATAAGGATATGTTGAAGACATATTATTTCAAAATTTTGTGCCTTGTCCTTTCTTGAGGAGGATTTTCTCCATGTGGTTTTGCCTCTTTCCTCACTTTTCTGGACATGATAATTGTTAAAGGGTGACCATAGCCTTGTTGCTGGGTGCTATATGCATCTATATTTTTTTTCCATACCATCATAAAGTCAAGCTTATAGGGGGGTGTTGGAATATATTAAACCTACTCATAACTTAGGATAAAATAATTAATCATTATTTGATTAATTATTCACCCACTAGCTTAATTAGTTGGCATCCACTTGCACCTTAAAGTCAATACATGCAATCTATGTCCCAGGACTGCTTTATTTCTATATCTGGGTTGATCTTGACCACCTTTTGACCATCCAAAAATAGTATACAACACATTACAACAGATTCTGTTTTATTCTGATTTTCCAGCTTTTCTGTGGATAAGATAAAATCTAGTCAACTAGGAAACTGACAGCTTTTGTTTCCAACCCGTCCTCCATTAATTTTTCTCCATTTTCTAGGATTAGCATTTTTTTCCATCTCCCTTGACAACTCACTCATGCTTTTTCCAATTCATAAGGTCCTTGATAGATTTGGGAAGTGCTTTCGCCACCTATTGGGGTTTGATTAATCCAGGAGGATATTGGTGGCCACCCACCTATTCCACTTGGACCCCCACCATTGTTTCTTTCAGTTTTCCAGTTTCCTTAATTATAGCTCAATTTACTATTTTTGGTAGTTTTTGGGTCCGAAACTTCCGGAGCTGTTTTGAGGCCCTAAATGAATTTTTTTGGCATCGAATGGTCGAGAGAATATGAGTCCATTTCAAACTTGATATTTGTCATTTATGGATATAGTCCTTAAACAGATCTTTCTAACGACATATCATGTGCGTCAAACGAAGGTAGTATGGTAAAGTTACGACCCCGAGAAATTGATGTACTAAGTTACCCAACGGGGCCCACATTCTAGCGTTTCACCTCCTAGGGTTAGGTTTTTGGATGTGTAGGGTTTCCATTGTTTCTCAATATTATATAGGCCTTTGAGCCTCATTGTAACACAGAGTTCAGAGGCATGTAGCTGCCACATCTCTTCTCAGAGATAAGCTACCAGCAGTCTAGCTAGTTTATTTTCATTATGTATGTAATCAAGTTTCAATTATTGATTAATGAAATGAAGTGTAAGTTTCCACTGCATATTTGTTTCTATGGTTATTTGTGTATTCTGTTGTGTTTTTGCATAAATTCGGATTAGTGGTATTAGAGAAATCTGCTCTTTCTCGATCCTTCTTTGCTTGTCCCCAATGAGGGCGGGGTATAAAGATTTAGGGCTTGATCTGGTTGAACCTTTGCAAGATCAGCCTCGCAAATCCTGACAGCCACCCATGGGGGATGAAAAGAAAGATGAGGGCACAGAATATCCTACCAAAATGTTGCTCAAGGAGGCCCTTGAAAAACAAAGGAACGTGATGATGGATAACTTCGCCCAGATCCTTCAATGACTTCCCGCTGGCGGCGCATCTACATCTAGCAGCCACTCTAGAGGTGCAACCCATTTTAAGGTACAAGTAAACTTCGACATTCCCATATTTGATGGTCGAATAGATGCAGATGCCATAGATAGGTGGTTGAATCTATTAGAACGATATTTCTCCGTTCACGACTTTTTTGACTGGAAAAAGATTACTTTTTCTCTACTCAAAGCCACCCCCCATGTCAAGGACTAGTGGGAAACCTACTGTGAGAGAAAGGACAAGGAGGAAACCTCTCTATTCTCGGCCGTACCCACTTAGAATTCTTTTCAAGATGCTGTAAAGGGACAATATTATCTGGTAGGGAGCTATGAGGACAAGTACATACAATTGACTACACTGCGGTAGCAAAGAGATCAAGATGTGCATGAGTTGACGAATCTGTTCCATACCCTGGGTACCAAGTTGGGTATCAAAAATTCAGAGAAACATTTGGTGCTGAAGTACCGCAGTTGTCTGCATAGATACATTCAGGAGGAAATGGAGTTCCTCGACATCTCCTCGCTTAGTACGACATATCGATATGCTGCCAAAATTGAGCAAAAATTCAAACAGAAAAAGCGAGACTTTGGATCTGTGAATCAAAATGAAGGGGAAGGTGCCCCCAAATCGCAAAACCAAGGACATAGCCAAGGCATGGCGTCTCAAGAAAACTTTCCAAAACCTTAAGCAAAGAGAAACACTGCAAATCCGAAGAAGGAAGCTAGAAAGTGGTGTGGGTTCCATAAGAGCCCCACTCACAACACAAGTGAGTGTCGGGCCAAGCAATCACTAGGTCCCAAGATAAAGGCTTCTGAATCAGATGCATACTCTGACACTAAATCAAAACCTGAGAAGGAGAATGACAGAGAGAAGAAGATTATCGATGCAGAGCCCAACGCCACCGTTTCTATTGTTACAACTGATTTTATCACACATGGTGGATCACACCTTTATGGCCTTCCATGTCCCTCTGTAGACTCTTTAAACCCCATGGACCATTTTGTACCTTTGATGTTTCCAAGATCATCCCTAAAAACATGCATTATTTTCCATACGCAAATTTTAAACCTATTCTCGCATATGTACATGGATATGACCCTAAAAATCATGTACATTGGGATGTGTGCAAAAGGACAAATAGTTTTGGAGTTTTCCTTGATGTGGATCCAAGTCACTTGTCTCTTGGCCTTCCATATGCCTTGAGATCGCTCAAATTTGACCTTCCATTACCCCATTGAAGCACTATATAAGGAACCCTTTGGATACATTGAAAGAGAGAGGAATTGAAGAGAAAGAAAACTATAGTCCATTGTTATCAGAGCTTATACTTGAGTCTGCATCCCTTTGTCCCTTGGAGCACTTTGTGTTATTCCCAAGCTTTCCTTTGCTTGTGAGATTGCTATCAAGAGATGGAGGATTGAAGTGGTGGAGGCCCAGGTGGAGGACTCAGTTTCTCCGATTCGCAGACGTGCCGACAGAGGTTGTCAGTATTGTAATCTATGTTTTATATTAATAGAAATATATTTTCCTGTCCAATAATGTGTATTTAAATGAGTATTGAATCCATGGATTCTTTTAAATGCTTATATGTTATTGATTATATATGCTAGAGTAGGTCTAACATCATCATATAGAATGCTTGTTTTGTTTGCTAAATGTTTAGAGAGCAAATTGCTAATACAAGCAAGAGTGAAAAAGCTCAACAGGGATCTATATCAACTATCCGAAATAAGGTATGTTTCGAGATCCTTTAGTTTTAGATATTTGGTTTCTTTTGCATATTGGAAATGATTGATATTTTCATATTCTTGTTTCTGGATCATCTTATGGTCCATCGCAAGGAGTTCCCCATATCCCTAACTATGGAGCTTCTCATGGGACATCCCATGGGACACCTTATGGAGCTTCTCATGGACAACCTTATGGACCGCAGTATGGTCAAAACTATCAACCCTATGGGTACGAGTATCAACAACCTGCTTACTCGTCTAATTATGGCTTTGTAGCGCCATCTAGTTAAGGTACACCACATCATATTGCTTCCATGCATCCCTACACGGGTCAAACGGGAGGAGGATATTATGGCCATGGCCATGGTATTTACAGTAATAAGCCTTATATGAACCAAAATTATCAGGGAGCATGGCATAGACCAACTCAACCTAGGATCCCTTTCCTCACAACATTAAGCTTACCTAACCTATCAAGACTCATGAACGATCCGGTATCTCATGACCCGGCTTGGCCGGCTGTCCCCAATAAGCTTCCCTCGAACATTTCCAAGTTCAAGGGAAAAGCAGGAGAAGATCCTAGTGAACATGTCACTACTTTTCACCTTTGCTACTCTTCCAATTCCTTACATGACGACTCAATACGTTTAAGGCTATTTCAACGCACCCTCACCAGGCCTGCAGTGAAATGGTATATAGAGTTACCGAGGGGGGCAATACTTTTTGTTCGATGACCTTGCTATGACTTTCCTAAATCACTTCCAGCTACCTGTGTGTTACGACGTTGGTACATAACTCTTGTTGAAATTTTGATAAAATAAATCCACACATCTCTCAATGGCATATCCAAGAGTGGCATAGACGAAAGAGGTTGATTAAAGCCTTCATCCCACCAAAATTTCTCCTTGAATAGTTCCTCAAATTGTTGTTACCATACATCACGAAGGATGTTTCTACATCTGGAGTCCAGAATGAGGAACAAGCGATTTTTAGGGCACAGGAGTTGGATTTGATTTTTGTTCAATCCAGACTTCTGTATGAGATCATACCTAACGCTCTGCGTTCTAGTTTCGATCCCAAGATCAAGCCTAGACCACATACCGATGGCATTATGGGTTGTACAAGTACCAAAACTGCGGATTCAATTGTGGAACAAGTGAGTCAATTGTATATTAATCAATCCACGTCGGGACAAGCCACGACTTTGTCTCAACCCACCCAAACGGCGAGTGTACTTTCCGTGCTATCGTCGAACCAAAAGGGCAACCAGCAGCCCGGAAGGAATAAGAAAAAGGGTAAAAACAATCATAAGGGTGGGAATAAGAATAAAAATGCCAATTTTAATGACAAGAACACTTGCAACGCTGGGGGGGACAAGCAGTCTAAACGCAAGGTTAAGTTTCCTTGCAAATTGTGTAAGGATGACCTCCTCACTCACTTGTGCCCTCGTATGGAAGACGCCTTGAGGTTCATAGCATAGGGACTAGCTGTGCTAACTAATCCTTTACCCCATAATCAAAATATTAACTCAAGGATCCATGATCCTCATTGTGCATTGGGTGGAGATCAAGATCCATTGGAAGCCAATACTGGTCATGGTTGCATCAACATGGTGCGTGCTACTAAGGTTGTGACTCGTGTGAAAGACTATGGCTCATCACAATTGGACCTTGGAAAAGAACCCACTCCACTCGAGAGCCCTTTGTGTATTGAAAACCATATGGATAAACTTGAGATTTCACCTTCCATTCCTAAGGGAGTCCTAAAGCATTCGGGGCACAATCCTAATGTCCGAGCTGCCCAGAACTATTCTGTTGTCAAGGATTTGGGCCAAACTCCTTGTGCGATGTTTGCGCTTGAAGTACTTCAGAGTTGTCCTTTGCTTTCTACTCTTGGAGTTAATGATTATAGATCTTATTTCGTCATCAAATTTGAAACCATGGGACTACAACCTCGCTTGCCTTACTACGTGTCTCTCTTGATTCATGAAGAATGTCTTAACATGACCGTCAAATGCACTATGATTGAGGAAAGCGCTGTTGCTTCCGTGATGTCTTTGTCATGCTGGAAGGGTTTGGGTTCTCTCGAGTTGTCTCAATCCGCTAACATGTTGACTGCCTTTGATGGTATATCGTTTTGGCCACATGGGATTCTTCCTTCTCTTAAGGTCCGATTGGGAGGGAAGACCGTCACGATTGAGGTCGAGGTGGTTGATGCGTTCCTTGATTAAAATATTTTACTGGGTCAAAATTGGATGTATAGTATGCAAGCCGTAGCCTCTTCTCTATTTCGAGTAGTATGCTTTCCATTTAATGGGAAGATTGTTACAATTGATCAGACATCATTCAAAAATCTAAGTGTTAATGCATCATTGGGAGCTTCTATCCCGATTATCGATCATTCTCAGCTGGCAACTGGGAGTGTGGGTGTAGGTATGTATCCATCCCTTATGGGGACCTTTAGTTGTCCTACGCCTGTTCTTATGATTGGATCTAGTTTTGATGGGGCTTCATCTTCATTGAATTCGGTGTCTTTTCGCACTACCCATATGGAAGATCCTTGGATTCTTCCTTCACTGAGTCCTTTGAATGGACCTATCGAAATGGATGTGCCGTTGCCTACAGTAGTGATAGCATATCATGTGAATCTTGATTGTGTTGCAGAGCCTAGTCCTTCCTCTTCGCGGATGGAGGAGGAGGACCCGTATGTGCTACCTTCCTAGGCAGTTGAGTCCTCTCACGCACATGATTTCCTTGATGATGTTTTTACATTAGATGAAGCCATTATTGAGGCCATGTCTAGGGTTGAGCCACCTTGGGAAGAGTTACACCATAGATCCTATTTTCTTCCTGAGCTTGACTGATCCAGAGGATTATTCATCTTTAATTTACACTGATCCAATATGGTACAATAGTTACTAATCTATGGTTCAAAGAACATAACACATGTATGTTCCACACATATGCTAAACATAGTGGTGACATATCGCACTTGCTGTGACAGACTTAGCTGCGACAGACTTATCACTTGTTGAGACAGACTTTGCTGTGACAGACTTATCACACTGCTGTGACAGACTTAGCTACAACAGACTTATCACTTGTTGTGACAGACTTATCACTTACTGTGACAGACTTAGCTGCGATAGACTTATCACTTGCTGTGACAGACTTATCACTTGCTGTGACAGATTTTGCTGCGACAGACTTATCACTTGCTGTGACAGACTTTGCTGCGACAGACTTATCACACTACTGTGACAGACTTAGCTGCGATAGACTTAGATGCAACGGACTTATCACTTGCTATGACAGACTTATCACTTGCTGTGACAGACTTAGCTGCGACAGACTTAGCTGCGACAGACTTATCACTTGCTGTGACAGACTTATCACTTGCTGTGACAGACTTAGCTACGACATACTTAGCTTTGATAGACTTAGCTGCTACATCGCGAAGTTAGTGGTGACATCAAACGGTTACGTTACGTGTGACGCTATGGTATGGTGCAACATATGTGCGTAACTGTCATTGCAACGTGTTGTGAGTCAACATGTGCGTAGAGTTAGTTGAAACGTTTCGGAGATGATGGAATCGAATCGGTTACTTATCCCCCCTGCTAAATGCTTAAATAGGGGATTCTAGCCACAGGGAAGGAGGAGGACTCAGTTCGTTCAGAGCGCAGTACATCGTTTCTCTGTTATGCGAAGCTTGGAGAGTTTGTTGTAAAGTGTTCCGATGATGTTACTGGGGAAGTCAACATTCTCTGTCATACTTTGGATTTCTTTGCCTTACGAAGGCTGATTGTAATTTCCAGAGAAAGGTCTTAAAGACTTTGTACAGCATTCTGTTTACAGTTGCTGAAGTTGTTTCCAGAACCATTTTGTACCATTTTTAAGAGATTAATTGGATCGGTACCCATTGGAGAGGGACCCGGAGACGTAGCCCAGTGGAGGGGGTGAACTCCGTTATCAACTTCTGTTTGTGACGCTATGATTCTGTGCTTCTTTATATCTATTTATCAGTTTGTTTTCCATCTATTTTCAGTATTTAATTTCTGTTAATGCTGTTCCATTAATTAACCTGCTGAACGCATTCTTTTAACACAAACTTTTAATGCACACAAGTTGAGGTCCAACGGATCATTGACCATTTGGAGCATGAGGACTTTAGGGAGATTCTTAGCGAGAAGATTGGTAGTCCCGTGGTTCCATTGATCTCTCCTGGTCAGATGGCTGATGGGAACATGGCGAATATATCACTACTAATCCTATCAATATCTCTTGCGATCCTAGCAAAATTGAGAACATCTACATTGGGGTGGACTGTTCCCCTGATGAGATTAAGGAGTATATCGAGCTGTTCAAAGAGTTTCGTGACATATTTGCTTGGTCGTACTAAGAAATGTCAGGTATCGACCCTCGTATTGTCGAACATGAAATTAAGACCTATCCAAATGTGAAGCCCATTCGGCAAAATTTGCTTGCGGTGAATCCTAGAAAAGCACTCGCTATTAAGGCTGAGATAGAGAAGCTGTTAAAAGTCGGTTTTATCTATCCCATTCCCTTGATAGGGTGGGTTTCAAACCTCGTTCTGGTTGATAAGAAGCAGGGAGTGATCTGTATATGCAGTGATTTCCATGATTTAAATCGTGCTTGTCCTAAGGATAATTTTCCCACACCATTTATTGATCAAATTTTGAATGAGTGTGCGGGAAGCAAGGTATTTTCCTTCATGGACAACTTTTCTGGATATAATCAAATTCAGATCAAACCCGGGGATCAACACAAAACTGCATTTATTTGTCCTTAGGGTACGTTTTCATATCGGAAGACACCTTTCGGTCTTAAAAACGTCGGAGCCATATTTTAGCGGGCTATGACCTTGATTTTTCACGATCTCAAAACAATTATTGAAGTCTTTTTGGATGACCTTGCTCCTCATTCTCGATTGAGAGTGCATCATCCATACCATTTGAGATTAGTATTCGAAAGATGCCACCATTACCAAGTTAGGTTAAATCCTCATAAGTGCATCTTTTGCATGAAGTCTGGTCACTTGCTAAGGTTCATTGTTTCCAAGGAGGGTATAAGAGTGGATCCCTTGAAGGTTGAGGCAATACTTCAATTGTCTCCCCTGCGCAATATTAGACTTCTTCAATGTTTGCAAGGCATGTCAAATTTCTTACGGATATTTGTGATTAACTTTGCCAATTTGACTAAAGGCTTTATGCGTCTTTTAAAGAAGGACACTACCTTTTGCTGGGATGAGCAAGCCCAGGAGTCCTTTGATGCTCTTAAGCGATCTTTAGCATCGACCCCCATGCTTAGTCCACTCGTCTATAGCCATGATTTTTTTATTTATGTGGCCACGTCCATGAAGACGATTAGTATGGTTTTGGTTCAAGAGGATGAGGAGCTCCATGAGAATGTCCTAAATTATTTGAGCCGAAACCTTATAGATGCGGAAATTCGTTATTCCCATGTGGAGAAACTTGCCTTAGCCACCGTTCATGTGGTTCAGAGATTGAGACATTACATTCTCCTTCGCCAGACCTTGGTGGTAGCTCATGTCAATCCATTTCAGTTCATCCTTAGGAGAAGGATGATCGGGGGAAAGTATAATAAGTGGATTGTTATTTTGCAAGAATTCGATCTCGAATTTGTTTCAGTGAAATCGAAGAAATCATTAATTTTTGTGGAGCTCATTTCTGATTTTCTAAGTGTGGAGGAGGAGGAGGTTTATGAGGATATGTTTGTCAATGAGCATATTTTCATTATCTCAACTTTGGATCCATGGTATGGGGATATCATTATATATTTGCAAACGTTGAAGGTCCCTACTCACCTTTCACGGGATGAGCGATGATGATTACGTCACATATCTAAGAAGTACCTCTGAGTGGATAGCACTTTGTACCGCCGTGGGGTAGATTCCATTTTACGTCTTTGTTTAATCCATGATGAGGCTAAGGTTGTGCTGAATGATTGCCACGGAGGGCCGTGTGGTGGTCATTTCTCTGGGCTTTCTACAGCCCAAAAAATATTGAGAGTGGGATATTTTTGGCCGTCGATCTTCAAAGATTATGTCAATGCGGTCAAGAAGTGTCACCCTTGCCAGGTGTTTGCATGCAATATGCACTCACATCCTACCCCGTTACATCTGATTATCACCGCCAGTCCCTTCACTAAGTGGGGGCTTGACTTTATGGATTGCAACCCAGCTTCAGTTGGGGGGCATCATCACATTATAGTGGCTGTTGATTATTTAACGAAATGGGTTGAGGCTATGCCCACGGTTAAATCCGATGGTGAGACAAGCGTGCATTTCGTATCAACCAAATTATTAATCGGTTTGGCATTCCGAAAGAGCTTGTCACTGACCATGGTAGGCACTTTCAGAATAGAATGATGGAAGAGTTGGACTCAAAGTTAGGGTATAAGCAGGAGCACTCCTCTTCTTATTACCCTCAGGAGAATGGACAGGTTGAAGCAGTGAACAAATCACTTAAGTCCATTCTCCAACGAACCATCGCATAAAGCAAGACAAATTGGCATATCATGTTATATCCTGCTTTGTGGGCCTATAGGACCGCGGTTAAGACTGCCACCATTTTTTCTCCATATTAGCTCATACATGGAGTGGAGTTTGTCTTGCTGGTTGCATGAGAAATCCCTTTGTTGAAGCTAGCTATAGAGCTTTTACCAGACACTTCTGCATTGGAGGAATGTTTGGTCCACTTAGAGCAGCGCCGAGATGCCTTAGTGGCTCTAGAAGTAAATAAGCGCCGCGTTAAGGTCCAATATGATAAGTCTGTCTGTCCGAGGAGGTTTAGTGAAGGTGATTTGGTCCTTTTATGGGATCAAGCTAAAGAACCCTTGGGGGCAGGGAAGTTTAATCCCATGTGGCATGGTCCTTATGTAGTCAAACATGTGTTAGAGAAGGGCTCCTATGAGCTGGTGGATTATGAAGGGACAGCCTTGGCGAAGCCTAGAAATGGGCTCTATATTAAAAAATACTATGCATGATCTTCAGCTAGGGCTGATTATTGTATATTATTGTACAAATTTTTTCATAGTTAAGTTTTCTTATGGTGATCGGGTTTGTTGATTAGCTTTTGTTTCTTATGGAAAATGTCAATGGAGTCTTTCGCTTACATAGGATTCGCTGATGGTGCTAGCCTCCACACTCAAAACTTAGCTTCTGCTACTTGGGTGATCTATACTCCTACGGGTCAAGTACTGTCTTCAGGAGGCGTATGTTTATGACCTTCTTCAAACAATGTTGCTGAATATAGTGCCGTTATCGAGTTATTGCGGGATGCCATTTCACATGTTGTTCTCTCTCTTAAGGTATGTCTTGATTCGTAGTTAGTCGTTTCATAGCTTAATGGCATGTATTGTATTAGGGATCCAACATTATTACGAAGATTCTTATGTGTGAGATTGCTAGAACGACAATTTGAGAACATAAAATACATACATGTTTCAAGAATTTTTAATCAAGTTGCTGACTCATATGCTAACTATGTGTTAGATTGGCATTTGTTTTATAGACCATAAGCATATCACAAACATACATTTTTACACACATGTAAATAAGTAAAATTTATCATAATAAAAGTTTTTCATTAAACATCCAAAATGTGACAACATAATACAAAAATGGGGCTTCCGAGCCACCAAAATATAATACACGATAGCACAAAAATGAATCACTCTCAGGTCTCTAAGCCTGTGGAGGAGGAGGGGGGTTTTGATTTTGGTAGCACACCACAGCTCTAGCTAGTCATCAGAATAACCGAACCCATGCCCATGGTACACCAACCACCTGGTGCTGCATGGCCTCAGGAACTTGACTTGCGCCATGGGTACCCTGTGTGTCAAGCATACAAAGTTTGTGTGGATTCTTTGGAGCATCCGATCCGCATCCACACCCATGATGTCATCTCCTCTTCCCCTCCATCTATGATGAAGGAAACCGTCAGGCCGTCCTGGTCCAACATCTGCATACACATGACAGATTGTCACTATGTGTCATCACACCAAAACATGTCTTTTGAGTCAATAGATAAAAAAACACAAAAAAATTTAGTAATTCAAAAACTAAAAAAAGAGGGTTTGGGATTCGTTACCTATATCACCGTATGCTGCTCCCGGTGGTAGGGGCATGTCCAGATCTCCCCGAAAATCTATCCCTGCATAGGGATAGTCATCGATGGAAATTATTTGCTACCACCACCATGGAAAGAAATCAGCTGGGTAGGGGTTAGACACCCTACCTCCACCTAGTTTGCGCATCGCATCTACCCAACCTTGTTGGGTTTGATCTCGAACCTCGTGTGGAGGAACGTCAACTCTAGGGCTTAGCCTTGGTACACGCTCAAAGAAGAATGTGCTCAGTATGCTGCCGAAACCAAATTTTCTCACCCTGCCCATCTTGCAGTCACTGAGCTGGTGCTTCATGTTACTCAACAGCGCAGTGCTTCAGTCGTACACTATGGGTCTCATACACTCCACCGCATAGAAAATCAATGGCCATGAGGCCTGGTGGAGTGAAGCTAGACCAGCTATCTTATCGAGTGCCAATAGTATGGCCTTCAATCCGAGTACCTGGATGGAGTTTGTTGAGATTTGACTCCCAACCTTTTTTGTGTTCGGAAAACAACATACTGCAATGTACTCATCAATGGTGAGGCCACTTCTGGGCTCGCGAGAGCATAGGTTCACCACCTCTCCCCGTCGGGATAATCCAGTAATGAAATATATGTCTTCCACCTCTATAGTGAGGGACATCCCGTCTATATGAAAATACTTTGAGTCTGGATCCTAGTAGTCTACTAGCATTTGCAGGAGTCTTGGTTTGGCCCTCAGGCTGCCAAGACACCAAAACTTATATATCCCACATGCACGTAGAGCTTGTTGAGCCATTAAGTCACCTCGAACAACCTCCTCTACATCTCCATGTTCCCTCTCCCTCCATTCTAGAATCATCCTGTACATTAAAAGTAGTTTTTGGTCATTATTTACCTTAAAAAACCTTGTGCATAGCTGCATACGTGACTATTTGCAAAACAGCCGTGTATGTACGCGGTTTTGGGAGGTTTTTCCACGTATAGCCAGCCCTATACGTGGAAAAAGCCATAATATCCGTGTGGGCTGAAACAACCATGGAAATTGAAAAAAATTGCATGAAAATGGAAGAGGAGGACATGAGAAGTTACCTGGAACAAACGGTGTCGAATTTCGCCGGACGAAGCTCCCAGAATTCGCATTGGAAGTTTTGAGCTCAAATGGGTAAAAATTTCAAACGATATGGAATTTTTGAATTTTTTACTATTTATAGAAATTTTTTATCCCCTTTCTATAGTTTTGAACCATTTCTGACCATTTTGGACCGTTTTGGACTAATGTGATGATGTAGGAGTCCATTTTGAGCGCCGTTTTGACCCGTACGTGCCGATTTTAGGTATTATGTCTAAAGTGGCATATAGGTTAGATTTCACATCCATTTGCACTTTGCATAACCTTATGACTGTTTCATTATAACCTCAGGTACGAACCCATTCTATCTTGTTAGGGAACCTTCTTGTTGCTTTTAGAAGTGACATGATGTGAATGGTAGAGCTTGACCATACATGGGTGCCCTAATTAGCTCCTTTTTTGCATTTGGTGCCCATGTCGACATTTTTTTTAAGGTGTGGGAGTCCTTTGTATAGTATCGCCATGACCTTGAGAAAGAGCCTCATACTCCTCTTGATCTTTTTGCTGGAATTTTTCCCCTAGGAATCCCTTATGTCAAGTTGTAATTGCATTATCATGAGTTTTTCCCGCCTCATTGAGCCTTATGCCGGCTTCCCTGACTTTGATTATCAACTATATAGCCCGAGCTTGTCTCATGTCTAGCAACGCAGAGCCATTTTTTATATCCTTTGTATCTTGATTCCCCATTTTTACCAGGAGGGGACTTTCCCCCGAGTGTCGTTATCCTACACATGTGTCCTTGCATTGAGCATAGGTATGTTTTGCTACTTGGAACTAGTTTGTTTGCTCGTTGACACTCGTCTCCTCCTAGTCTATAACTATAAAACACTTTTATTCTTTTTCAAGCTTTTCAAAATATTTGAAAAAGTCCAAAAAAAAAATAAAAAAACCAAAAATCCAGATAAGAAAAGATGTTATCTTTGGTAGCAATCGAGTCATGTCGCCTTCGAACAGAGCACTGTATATCACATCCGTTGGTTGGGTTAATAGTTTGACTTTAGGAGCTGTACTCATTTCTTTGAGTTTATCTCCACCAACTGGTTAAGCTTCCAGTCCCTGTGGAGCCTCTGTCGATGCCTCTTGTGTCACAGAGATGTACCAGTTTGTATATCGAGTCTATGCTGCCTACATTCAGTCACCATTCGCCTTTATGCTCTTGTTCGAAGGAAGTTGAAACCTGAGTCGGCCATTCCTCAGTTCTCTTGAATTTGTATGTCGACCATTCTCGGTACTGATACTGGTTCATGCACATTATGATTGAGTCCTTCCACATTATATAGCTTTGTTGAGTACCTCGTGTTGGATGATGGGGGATGCCTTAATGCCCTCCTTCCAACGGATTTCATCCCATTGACTTCGGATCATTTATTCTGGGATAGGAATCTAGAGTCATTTTGAGTGCCTTGAGACTTGCAGTCATCAATGGAAGGTTCTCTCACCATCGACAGTTTTGGGAATACATCAATGTCCCCTGATCAATGGATCCTTTCAAGTGTTCGACCTCAACACATTTATTCACACTTGTTAGTTTGCACTCTAGTACCTTGATTCCCATTTTCATTATTGGTGGGTGATCTCGCATCTGTTAACGGTATACATCAATGAACGGTAATCAGATGATGGACTACTATGTTTGACCTCGACACCTCTATTCACATAGTAGGATATGTACTTGTAGCGGATTGTGTAGAAGACCTTCCATATTGGTGGCATTTCATATATGCTACCTCCTTGATCGTGCCAGTGTTCATGAGATTTCAGCTTTTGTGACTTGATTCCAGTGTATGTCAAATATCTTCAGCCATTATGGAGATCTTGATCTGTTTTATATCTTCAGCTTTCATGGAGATCATGATCCTTCGTATATATTCATCATGGAGATTCTAATCACTCTATATTGTACGTGGCGATGGCCACACATGTCATATTTTGTATCATGCCTATTCATGGCCATTGTACTCTTATGTATCCGAGACTGCTATATGTACTTGCAGTTATGTGCAGAGTGTGATTATTGTATTATACTGTTGGATGGCTAGTTCTTCCACCTGGTTTTTCATCACTCCACTTCTGGGATGGACTTATAATGTATTTCGGTCATTGTATCACCCCTCTAACCTCACACATTAGGGGGCATCTGTTACAACTGATTTTACCACACATGGTGGATCACACCTTTATGGCCTTCCATGTCCCTCTGTAGACTCTTTAGATCCCATGGACCATTTTTGTACCTTTGATGTTTCTAAGATCATCCCTAAAAACATGCATTATTTTCCATACACGACTTTTAAACCTATTCTAGCGTATGTACGCGGATATGACCCTAAAACCCGCGTACATCGGGATGTGTGCAAAAGGCCAAATAGTTTTGGAGTTTTCCTTGATGTGGATATGAGTCACTTGTCTTCTGGCCTTCCATATGCCTTGAGATCGTTCAGATTTGACCTTCCATTACCCCATTGAAGCACTATATAAGGAACCCTTTGGAAACATTGAAAGAGAGAGGAATTGAAGAGCAAGAAAACTACAGTCCATTGTTGCCGGAGCTTATACTTGAGTCTGCATCCCTTTGTCCCTTGGAGCACTTTGTGTTCTTCCCAAGCTTGCCTTTGCTTGTGAGAGTGCTATCATAGAGATGGAGGATTGAAGTGGTGGAGTACTCAGTTTCTCCAATTTGCAGATGTGCCAACAAAGGTTCTCACTATTGTAATCTCTGTTTTATATTAATAGAAATATCTTTTCTTGTCAAATAATGTGTATTTAAATGAGTATTGAATCCGTGGATGCTTTTAAATGCTTATATGTTATTGATTATATATGCTAGAGTAGGTCTAACATCATCATATAGAAAGCTTGTTTTGTTTGCTGAATGTTGAGAGAGTAAATTGCTAATACAAGCGAGTGGAAAAGCTCAATGGGGATCTACATCAACCGTCTGGAATAAGGTATGTTTCAAGATCCTTTAGTGTTAGATACTTGGTTTCTCTTGCATATTGGAAAGGATTGATTTCTGCAGTTACTCTCTCTGTTGTGATACCCCAAGCCATAGGAATTTTTCTTCGTAACAGCTACCACGAAGATCCAAAAGGAAGAACCAGAGGATTCAGAGGAGGAGGAGCGTCTTTTCCACTCCTATATGTAGGTAAAGGGTTCCCCGCTACAGTTCATTGTCCATAGTGGGAGCCAAAAGAACTTGATTTTAGTAGAGGTCATGAAGCGGTTGGGTTTTCTGACCACAACACACCCACAGTTGTACACCATCGGGTGGCTTCACCAAGGATGGGATATCTGCGTCAGCCAACAGTGTCGCCTTCCCTACAACATCAAACCCTTCACCGATGAGGTATTATGTGATATTGCTCCTCTTGATGTTTGTGATGTATTATTAGGTCAACCATACTTAAGGAAACGACATGCTGTGTATGATTCTTGGCCTTGCACTGTTATTATTATTTAGGGAAATAATTTTTACAGGATACTAGAGGTACCACCTCCTGTCGCTATCTCTTTGGTTACTGCAAAACAATGCAGTAAGCTCATTTCCAAAACCGAGAAGTTTGTTTTTTTTATGATCTGCCCTCAGAGCAAGAAGAATATCATGGCCACGACATCTAGATAGGGCCCCTCCACATGACAATAACAAATGGACAAGGTCATGGAGGAGTACCGAGACATATTCACCTTACCCACTGGGGTGCCTCTCCATTGTCAGGTCAAGCACCCCATCAATCTGATGCCAAGTGCGTTGCTACCCAATGGACCGATCTATCGATGCTTTGTTCTAGAGAATGATGAAATCAAGAGGCAAATTCAGGAGCTGCTGTAGAAGGGTCACATCTGACGAAGTTCATCCCCTTGTGGGAGCCCGATCATGTTGGTACAGAAGAAGGATGGGACTTGGAGACTCTGTATTGACTATCGGGCGCTGAAAAAGATCACTATCCAGAATAGGTACCTGATCCCATGGATTGATGACCTCCTGGACCAGATTAAAGGGGAAAAATATTTTATCAATATCGACTTAAAGTATGGGTATCACCAGGTACCGATCAAATCGACCAATGTCTGGAAGACTGCCTTCAAAGCCAAGGAGGCCCTTTTTGAATGATTGGTCATGCCTTTCGGGCTAACAAAGGATCCTGCAACCTTCATGAGACTAATTGACAACATCTTGCATCCATTCATCAACTCATTTGTAGTAGTGTACTTGGATGACATCCTGATCTTCAGCCAGACTTGGGAAGAGCACCTCCACCACATCCAATAGGTCCTCCAAACATTCCGACAGCACAAGTTGTGTGCTAATTTGGACAAGTGCACTTTTGGCATGACCTAGGTTTAGTATCTGGGATACATTATTGATGAGTGTGGGGTACATGTGGATCCAACCAAGATCCAAGTCATTCGGATTGGCCATCCCCAACTACTCTAACAGAGCTTTGCAACTTTTTGGGCCTTGCTAATTTCTACCACAGGTTCATGTTGGGATTCTCTCATATCACTTGGCCCTTGAGTCAAGTCACCAAGGGGGGACAAAAGCAAAAAAAATTTGGTCGGAAACTTAGCAGAAAGCATTTCCAGAATTGAAACATCGCCTCTGCTGTGCCCTAGTGCTCACATTACCAGACTTGCAACAACCATTTGAGATCAAGACAGATGCCTCTGACTATGCTATTGGGGCAGTCCTTACTCAACAAGGGAATCTAGTGGCATATCATAATGAGACACTGTCCGACACAGTTCGCAAATATCCCACTTATGAAAAAGAGATGTATTCCATTGTATAGGCTTGCCGACAATGGAAGCATTACATTTTGGGGAAGGAAACGATCATCCACATAGACCACTGACCCCGGTAGTTCATACAAACATAATGGAAGTTACAGAATGATCACCATCAGAAGTTGTCCACATATCTACAACAGTTTCATTTGAACATCAAGTACAAGAAGGGAAGCACCAATAATGTTGCAGACTGCCTCAACAGACCACCGATCGTGGCAATAACCACTGTGCTCAACTCTTGTGGGCATGAGACTTCTGATTGGCCGCTTCTCTATAAGAGCGATCTAGAATTCAGCCACACATACCAGACACTCTTGGAGGGAAACCAAGTCCCAAAATTTCACCTCCAGGATGTACTACTATGTCACATGGGACACCTTTGTGTTCCTTCAAGCGAGTGTGCCAAGATGATTTGGGAAGCGCACTACAGTCGGGTCGCTGGGCATTTCGGGGTCGAGAAAATGGTGGCAGTACTACAGAAGTATTTCTATTGGTCGAACCTTTGATAGGACGTCGAGAAGTACATTCGATCCTACACTACCTGCACCATTGCCAAAGCATCCATCAAGAATCAAGGCCTCTATACTCTGTTGCCTACCCCTAGTCGAACTTAGGAATCCATCTCCATGGATTACATGTTGGCCCTTCCTTCTACTAAGCAAGGCAACGACTGTGTGTTTGTCGTCATTGACAGATTCTCAAAGATGGCCATAATGGCGGCATGCAAGAAGAATATCATAGCAGAAGCCACTACTAAACTCTTATTTGAACGGGTGTGGGTACACTTTAGGATCCCACATTCTATAATCTAAGACCAGGACAGCATGTCCCTTAGTACATTTTGGTCTAGCCTATGGTCAATGCTAGACAACAAGCTCACAAAGTCCACAACTTTCTATCCCCAGACTGATGACCAGACAAAGGTTGTCAATAGGATGATCGTACACATTTTGCGCATGTACAACTCAAAGCATCCACGCACATGGGATGAGAGCCTCCCCTATGTACAACACAGCTATAACTGAGCCCTCCACAACTCAACCAACCACAGTCCCTTTCAGGTGGGCCTGGGATTCCAGCCACTATGTCCCATTGACGTAACCATGCCATTTGCAGCTACTCAGGATGATTCAGCTCCTATCCAGTCTGAAGTTTCCAAGGTGAACAACTTCATTGAGTGCATTCAACACATTCTCCAATAGGTTCATGAAATATTGGACAGATCCAATCCTAAGTACAAGCAGTGACATGATCAACATCGGGTGAAACACAACTTCTAGGTGGGCAACAAAGTGTGGCCACATTTGTAGAAGGAGCGCCTCGCTGGACCCCATCGCAAGCTTCATCCACTCCGATATGGGCCATACACCATCACCAAGGCTATTGGGGACAATGCCTTCGAGCTCAGTATTCCACCATTCCTTGGTTTGCACCCAGTGTTCAAGCTGGACCGCCTTCGGCCCTACTTTCCACCCTTACTGGACACATCAGACGTGGAAGAACAACTCACACCAACAGAGTTAAACCCCAAATGCATGGAACAATCCACAACTGATCAGATTATGGACACATAGATCAAGAACCCCACCAGTAGAAGATCCATCTATATCGAGTTATCAAAGCAGGTCAACTCCTTCACTAAGGAAAGTGGCTCACCAGGGACCAAGTTCAATAGAAGTTTCCTCATCTCATGGAGGAACTCAACGCAATGGGGACTGTTGCTTCTTAAGAGGGGAGGAATGATCTAGGAGGATATTGGTGGCCACCCACCTATTCCACTTGGACCCCCACCATTGTTTCTTTCAGTTTTCCAGTTTCCTTAATTACAACACAATTTACTATTTTTGGCAGTTTTCGGGTCTTAAACTTTCGAAGCCATTTTGAGGCCCTAAACAACATTTTTTCAGCATCGAATGGTCGGGGAAATATGATCCCATTCCATACTTGATGTTTTTTGTTTAAAGATGTATTCCTTAAACCAATATTTCTAATGATGTATCATGCACATCAAACAGAGGTAGTATGGTAAAGTTACGACCCCGAGAAATTGATGTACCAAGTTACCCAACGGGGCCCACATTTTGGCATTTCACCTCCTAGGGTTAGGTTTTTGGATGTGTAGGGTTTCCATTGTTTCTGAATAATATATAGGCCTTCGAGCCTCATTGTAACATAGAGTTCAAAGGCATGCAACCACCACATCTCTTCTCAGAGATAAGTTACCAGCACTCTAGCTAGTTTATTTCCATTATGTATGTAATCAAGTTTAAGTTATTGATTAATGAAATGAAGTGTTATTTCTGCTACATATTTTTTTCTATGGTTATTTGTGTATTATGTTGCATTCCTACATAAATCTGGATCATTTCTATATTTTGGTAAGTCTTCCTTTTTGAGCTTTATGAGTTGTCTCCATACAACTCGATTTTCCTATGAGGGATGTACTATTTATGTACACTATTATTCATCATTATTCAATGGAAGGATACACACCAATATTCATCTCTTTATTCATGTGATTTAGTCTCTTTTCTTCTCTCTATTTTTCTTGTGTATGCTTGTGAGAATTCTTAGTAGCAAGATCTATTTCCTGTGCTTCTTCTTAGCATAATTGATCATAGCATTGATCTATTATTTCTACAAGGAATTCCAGTAATGAAATTCATGTAGGACAATGAAGAAGAGACAAATGAGGTTCAAAGGAGAAATTTTCAATTAATTGAGTTGTAGCGGGAAAGGGAAATATTAGTAGAAAATGCACAGGCATACATGAATAAGATGAAAGAGAGGCTTGATAGGAAAATCAAGGAGGATACTTTCCTTCTTGGTTATGTGGTTCTTAGGTGAGATGCATGAAGGATGATAAACATAAGCATGGGAAATTTGATAAATTATGGTTGGGTCCTTTCAAAATTGCAAATTTTTTAGGAATGAACACTTTTATACTACGGAAATTGGAAGGTGGGTAACTTGCTGCCCTAGTTAATGGGTGTTTTTCGAAACATTTTCATGTTTACTAAGGACGTGTGTGTCCCAATTTATTGTACATATCGGTGATTTTTTTTTTTTGATGAATAAGACTCCATCCCAATGGATTTCTATGAAATCACATCTTCAATTGGTGTTAGAGTAGTTTTGGTAGGAAATAATTTCAATTCTAGGAGGAATCTAGTATGCATGTTCTTGGAGCTTTACAAGAAAGACTCCACCCCCAATTGGAGCCAGATGTTAATATTGGAGTTGTAATTGGAACCTTTCCCTTTATTTTTACTTATTTTTCCTTATAAGCCTCATTTTTAAAAAATATGCCTGGTATATAAGCTATGTCTTTCCTGTATTCCTTTATAATTGTTCTATCTTACCTTATGCATTTCCTAGTTAATGGATATAATTTGGCTCATGTTTGTCCAAATATTTTCTAAGTTATTCAAATATTCGATTCTATATCCTTACTAACCTTATTTTATGAATATTTGCTAATGTTTTTCCATGATATGTGAGTTGACACATTCCGACAATGTAATACGCGAAAGCTATGTCAGGTGGCACTGCCAAAATATCAAATCATGAGACTTGGTGGTGCAATACATGATTTTGTGATCATGCATCGAAATGGTGGTTCAAAATGAAGTATTTATTCATTATTAATGTTTGAGGTTTATGTTCGTTTGCGAAAGTCATGACCCAAGATCGATTCTTTGTAATTAATACACCTACAGGTCATCATTTAATTCTACCCTAAATTTCTAATTCTATTGTGAATATTAGTTTATGACATTTAGGTTTGATGTATTTTTAAGCTTGTTTCAAAGGATTATTCCCTAGAAAATGTCCATCATGTTCGATAGTTGTCAACATTAAAAAGAGAAGTGGTAAATTGTGCAGGTTCGAGTCGGTCAATACATAGTGGGCAGAAGAATTCCCTAGATGTGCTAAGCTATTGATGAATGTGGGTTGGTATCCCTTTTTTGAGAGGATAAGGGGATACAATGTCAAAGTCACTTAGTATTTTCCTCGTAATTATATAAGTTCAATGATCAATTTTCAAAGTTTGAACTTTGAACTAACTGAGGGTTTGGATCCAGAAGCAACAGATCTGCTTGTTGAAGGAGATAGATGGTTAAAGAAGCACTCATTTGAAGTGGATTTGAACCTATATATGTTACCTGGACATGAATCTATGGATTGGAATAAAGGGATACACTTAAACAATGTCAAGAAATCAGAGTGGTGAGATGTTCTAAGCATAATCCAACATTATGTCACATGTGATGCTAGGTTTACAACTTTCTATAGGTACCATATTAGGTTCCTTCTTTGTGTGGAAAGGAAATATAAATTGAATCTTCCCTATTATTTGTTTAAAATCCTCTCAAAAATGGAAAGTAGGGTCAAAAATCATCCTGAACGCACTAGTCATTATATCTTACACCATGGGCTAGTAAAACAGTTAGTGTTAACTGAACAAAGGAAAAATGATCACTCTTGGAAGCACTTTCTCTTATGTTCAAGATTTAGACCAAATAAATTTGAAGCTCAAATAAATATGGAATCTAAATCTAGTAAGGAAGAAACAGAAGCCTCGTTCAGAAAGAAGAAACTTCATCATATTAAACGCAGATTCCAAGAGGGATAGGGCACCTCTAGGCCTCATAGAGGACATAAGAGAAAGGTTGAGTAGAAGACAAATCAAATTGAAGAAGAGTCCAACCTGAAAGGTGATATTATTACATAAGTAGATGAAGGAAAAGGTATGAATGAAGAGGTACCTACACCTAATAATGGGGCTATGTCTATCCCTAAGAAACCCAAAATAAAAAGTAGAAAGATGGATTTAAATAAACATAAAAGGTATGTCAAAAATCCATCTTCTGACCCTAAAATTCTGGTTACTTCTCCTTTGAAAATTGAAGGAACTACGTGGAGACAGAAAACTAGGGCTACAAATAATTTCAAAATGAATATGAAGGCCATTTTGGGCCTTAAGTTCAAGAAAAACAAAATAACCAATATTGAGGATTCCTTGAGTGAAGAGGATCCCAAAATTAAAGGTATGGAACAAACATTAGCCCAAACGCTAGTGAACATTGAAATAAGTGTCAAAAAAATTCCATAGATACCTAAAATAGGTCATAGAGACAGTGGTAAGCACATGGTTCAGAACTTTGAGATTGACATGATCTCAAAACCTGCAAATGTGGAAACTTGGGAAAAATATACTAAGGTACAGAAGATGGGTCATTTATTTAAAGTCTAGGAAGCTCCAATTGTTGAGGATTAGGTTTAATTTGCTCCGAGTCTAAATGTAGAAATACTTATACATCAACCACCAATGGAGACAAAGTCATAAATTGAAGCTCTTAATAGAGCATTGTAGCATTACAAGTCACAAAATAAGCACCTTAATCATTCTAATGACAAATTATTTCAATCCAATTAGATCTTAAGGGAGGACCTGGGAAGAAATTAATGCCAATTATCAAGAACTAGTAGTAACTCCAGAAGAAGTTGTAAAACTAAGGAAAATAACATGATAAAAAAATAGGGAGTCAATTAAGTTGTGGCTAGGGTTTCACCCCTAGCTTGTGAGAATGAGCACCTACTAAGGAGAAGGGACTCCTTAGTAGCAGTTCAATATGTGTAAATTAAAAAGCTAAAAAAGAAACTCTAACATATGCATAAAACAGAAAAACGAAATGTAAATAATGGTTTTGATATTAATATTACCTCCAATGTGGAGGTTGGTGAAGCCCGTTGCAGTGATCTGAGAGGGTTGCTCCGAGCTCCAGCTTGCTCCTTCTCTTTCTCCAATGGTGGAAATGGGCCAAGAGGGGGCTCTCAAGGTGAAAGTAGCTCAAGGGTGAGCTAGGGTTTCAAGAGCTTATTTTGGCAGAGTAAGGGTGCTTATGATTGTGGATGTGAAATAAGGGGTCTCCATCACCTATTTATAGTTTTTAAGTGGTGGAGTGCTGGCCCATGGTTTTGGAAACCATATGGTTTAGGGCAGCTGTATAGGGTTTTTTCCTCTTTTTCCTCATTATTTTATATTTTTTCTTCCCTTTTAGGGGATTTTTGCTATTTTTAGAGGAATTTTGGATATTTTTGGAGGAAAATGCCTTTTGGAGGCTTTTTAGATGGTTTTATGGCCTTTTGGAGGCATTTTAGGCCTTTTGGAGGCTTTTTAGTGGGATTTTCAGGGTTTTTAAGGGAAATATGGTAGGAAAATGGATGAATGAGCCATGTAATGGGGTAGATGAGGTAGTGAACACTTTTTGGGTGTTAACATAAGTAGAACGTAGAACTTCAAGAAAGATTCCAAGAAATGGAAAGAGAGAACACTAGGCTACAAAACATATCTCAGGTGCTATATGTATTACCATGTTGGCTAATGCAACTAGGCATATCTGACATGTCATTTTTAAGTAACCTCCACTTCCATCTATCTATGCGGCATGATGGTCAAAACAAGGATAGAATCAAAGTTCAAGATGACTCATTAGTTAATAGTTGGCATATAGATCTATATGGAAAATTTTGTGTATGATAATCTAGATAATCATAGGATGCAAATATCTAATGTAATATTTTTTTTACTATTTTGAGTTAGTTCAATCCCCCTAAGGTTGTATCTCAAACTATTTTAGTTCCCTGTTGGGTTATAAATGCATGAAATAGAACAGAGAGTGGGTTGGTTTTCGGAAGGACCGGGAGACATTATGCTTGATTTTCAGTAAGAAAACTTTGATCTTTTGTAAGCATGTTTCTAGACCTTTTTGAAATGATATAAAATTTATAATATGATCCAGTTCTATTCGTTGATTATAGTGAATGTATGTAATCAGTGTGATTCCTCTACTTTTGAATTCATTTTCTGATAAAGTGTTTATCTTAAAGTGCACATAAGAAGAGTTACCTTTGCTAGATATCTTTTTTCAGAAAGTATTTATGTCCATGAATGTTATACCCTAATATATGGATATAGTATGTGTCCTATGTATTAGAGATTAAATCTAATTTATGTTATGTTTGAGATTCATAGTCACATGGTATTTAGAATTTTTTACTCCTTGTCTCAGCCCTTGTTGTAGATCACTTGTTATGAAACCTTATTACCTTGCTCCTTATATATTCCCATAAACAATACATAATGCAATCATTTATTACATCCACATCCTTATTTTACAAGATGTATAGGATTTCCACCTTTGTACTCTAGGTACAAACTCCAGTGCAAACACATATTTTAGATCCACTCTCTACTCTGTCACTATTCAGGTTGAGATTCCTCTCCAGTAAAGTTCGTCTCTTCTCCACAACTGAGAATGATAGATCAATTGATGGATAACAATGACCTCCTTCCCTCCACTTAAGAAAGATAAAGATAGACACACCCCTCCAAGATCAAGTTACTTGAGCTAATTAATTGGTTCACTCGCTCAGTGACAAGATGATTGGAAAAATCAATGATAGGATACTATTCCATCCCCCAACTAACAGGTAATTTAAGGATGCCATCAATTCAATTGATCACTTACCCAATAAGCGATCTCCATTCCCAATTCTGTAGGGAAACCGACAGTACTATGTCACAACTCTATCACAAGGAAACTCAAAGCCACACTTTCTTTTCCCTAAGAAATAATTGTCTAAGGTACCTTCCTCTTGGAAGAATTAAATGATTGATGCACATGAGTCAAAATAGAATCTAATGGCTCATTTTTCCTCTCTAGGACACTTTCCTCTCATTTATTGGCTTCATCGAGTCAATACTTCCCTCCCTTCTTTATTATTATTATGCACATGCACATCACATTTACAATCATACTACACTTGACCAACACATGGTTAACTAACCATATCCATTCGAGGAATCCATGGTAGGGCCTTGAACTTGGGATCCTCACCATGTTCCTTCCAATTACCAACAATATTATCTCATTTACATAATTGATGTCAAGGGTCAAAACTAGGGACAGTACAGACACCATCCTCATGAACCCTAATTCAGTTAATCTCTCTCTCTCTCTCTATGTGTGTGTGTGTAAATATTCCATCTCAATCAGTCAATCTATGTCCTAGTGCTAGTGTAAAGCTTCCATATTCTATCAAGAAACAATCAGTGGATCAGTTATTCCTATGCAAGGAAATGATGATATGAAATATATATAGTAGTTGCACCTATTAACCTCTCTCTTGGATAAAACACATTTATTACCATGTCCTCAAAGGCTACAAATCGCATAGAGGAATCTTCAGTTCTTCATTTATTCATGGATCCCATTCCTCTTCTCACCGCAAAATCTTAGCAATGGATAGATAGCCCCACTCTACATATTTTTATTTCTAACATCCGTATAGGACATACTACATCACAAACATTTGAAGGAGACATGTAATTTCATTATGAGATGCCAACACTTCTTCTTTCTTTGTCCCTAATTTCACATATGATATGGCACATCATCTCCGCTCATGTTCTAGGGAAATGTGCAACCTATTTTCTATCCATCCATATTTATGACATATGGGACATACGCACTGTAGTTAACATACAACACTTTATTCCACTCTTGGACCTTGTAAAATTATGAGGTATTTTTTTGCAAATACATATGAAATAGAAATTCCTTCTACTCTTCAAATATCTCCAATTTTTAATGTTTCAAATATATATCCTTTTAAAGATTCAATTGTTCATCTTGAATCAATGATTTCAGGAGAAAATGGTCCATTTATAGATTGGAAATGACAATTACCTCATAAAGAATGGCCACATATTGAAGCTATCCTTGACAAAAGGGTTTCAAAGAAGACCAGGGACAAAGAATATTTTCAGTATTTGGTCAAATGAAAAGATCAGCCTTCTGAAGATGCAGTGTGGATGACAGAAATAGAGATTTCCAAGTAAAGTGTGAACCCTGAAGACTTATTGAAGAATTTGTTTCTTCCTCGGGAGTATGATGCAATAAAATATAGTAAAAATTCTTTGTTTGTTGAATAAGCAGTCAATGCTATTTTTTTGCTTCCATGTAAATTTTCTAGAAGATAGGGTTGGTTGTCGATTTTTGTAATCTGTTTTATAAATAGGGATGGTTTGAATGTAATAAGGACAATTTTCCACAAATTCCATCGAATCTTGTAAGAGGTTGCTCGAGGATAGATTAATTACAGATTTACTTTCTTAGGAGTTGAGATCCTCCTACTGCGAATCTAACAGGTTTGGTAGAATTATATATTAAGAATCAAATGTAATAATCAGATATAGGAATAGAATAAGAATAGGAATAGAAGTGTGAAAGAGTGAGTGAGCGAGAGATAGTGTATGTAACCGTGGTTAATGAAATGAAGAACGGGGTATTAATACTCTGCATATATCTGACTATCTGATGTCTTCTTTTCAATAACCAGACACATGTTTATTTATTTGTGTGAATGAATCTTCAGTAATGTTTAAATGATTTCTGAAGGCGTAGATGTATAAAATTGCACAGAAGATCAATCGCTCATGAATTAATTCGATTGTTAGAGTCTGAATTGAAGTCTCAACAGATCAATGGCTGTGGATAAATTCCACAAGAGAAAAGTGAAGATCCACAACGTTAAGGTGAGATCTACATTTGATCTTAGATCGACAGTCAGGAAGGATCCAACAAGAAATCAATGACTCAAAAGAATTGCGGGAAAGGAAGTTGCAGGAAGAAAATTGCGGAAGACCATTATGGAAAATTGGGAAGGTGTATCCGTAATCCGCAATTGTGGAAAGGGTATTGCGGAAAGATGATTGCAGAAGAACTCAATTGTAGAGATTGAGTTGCGGGAACTCAAGCTTGTGGAAAGACGGTTGCAGAATAACTCAATTGTAAAGATTGAGTTGCGAAAACTAAATCCTGCAGAAAGTTGGTTGCGGGATAATCCGAGCTTGCGAAAATTTGATTGTGGGAGAAGAGTTGTGGAATCTTGCTTGCAGAAGGAGATTTCTATCAGCATTCATTCTGAAGAAGAGAACTTTAGGTCTTCTAGCTTTCACCTGTCATCAATAAACCAAATGGAGTGGAATATTTTGTGAATATTATAAGCATATATATATATATATATATATATATATATATATAACACTTAAATTGTAAAACGAAATGAAGTTGGAGATTTTATGAAGACTATAAGCATGCAATATTTTATTGTCTTCCCTTATTTTGCTTGGGCTCTAAGTATGTTTTCCTTTCAATGTTTCAGCTCGCCATTTGTTACAGTTCAGAACATGGAATATTGCTAGTACTCTGGCTTATGTGTAGTGCTGTCCGAAAGACTTAAAACTTGATGATATTCAGCGGGCCCATTACCTACTCTGGTTGGAGTTCCCCGCCCTTCTTACTGACCTACGTCATTTTGTTTATTTTTTTGCTTTGCAATTTGGAAAATTGCTTATTCCAGATGGTTATAAGAACATGTTCTTGCCCAATCCATGAAGTACTTCGTGATCCTTCGAATGAAAATTATAAATTTTACTTAGTTTTAGTTTGTTTAAAAAAATCTACCTACAATAAACAAAATTTGTGAATACGGCTACCTAAACATAAACTATGTTGTGAATGCAATTACCTAAATATAAACTATGGGAATTCTCTAACCCATAGCTCCCATGATGCCACCAGAATGATGTTTAGGGTCTAAAATAGAGAGTATTCTTCTCGAGTAAGAGACGCAAATTTTATCACTGAGATCCGAGCATAACAAATTCCTTAAGAGTCAAACCTGAGCTTAAGCTGTCTAGGAAAACAATGAGTTTGCGTAATCAAACAAATATGTATGAACATATAGAGGAAAACCCTGGAGTAAAGGTTTTAAACAAAATATAGACCTTCTGTCACATAGTAATTATCGTTCCATAAATAAGTGTTTACACCAAAAAAACTAAGTCATTAAAAATAATTTAAACATGAAAATGTGAAGTGGCCATACACAACAACTATATAATACTCAACTATTATATACTTACGCAAGGGTCAAGACGAATACAAATTATAAGGGTTGAAACCCTGTTAAGTCCTGGTCTGAGGATTAAAATAGACAAGAATACTAGTTCTCCAAACCAATTAAACTTTTTAAAGGATACTTCATACCAGTTATCAGACAAGACAAATTTATAGGACAAGTCGGCCATCCATACCAAGTGATTCAATGAGAAATGTGGCACCATGGATACCAAACAGTGTATTAAGTTTGCTTACAAAATTCTTAGCAAGATTGTAGAGGATCTCTAAAGCTCAAAATGACCTGATCCAAAACTATTATTTGTATGAACTTAAAACCCTGGTATATAGGCATTTCAATAAGCAAAACAAAGACATAGAAATCAAGAGGTATTATAATCAGCTTGCCAGATGTATTCTATTACATATCAACTGCCAACGCCATTTCAAAACCCATTGATTGTCTTAGTTCTTCTGAAAAGATCGAACGAAGGAATATATATTTCTCCATTCTTGTGGGGAAAGGAATGATAAAATATTATAAGGTGATATATTTACATTCCTTGGTGTTTCTCCTAAATCAAGTGCGGTCGAATGATGCATTGTGAGTCATTGCAACAAATGGTCATGAAAGTATGTCTACCCCAACGAAAGGAGTGGGAAATAAGGAATGTCTGAAATACAATTCATATGAGGTTCAATACATGCCCAGGTAGAGTTAAGGTTGATCCATAGATAAATTTTCACACCTAAATGTTCCATGATATCCATACACCATTCATGCAATGTCAGTGTGACATAGTAGTAGGAATTGAGTTAATATATATATGTGTGTGTGTAAATTGTGTTATGAAGATAAGACCATAAAATACCAATCTGATGAAGAGTGAATGAAAGTGCTCACCCTATGTATGAAATGCCCAGAATATTTACAAACTCTCTTCTCATAATGGAAGAACTCACTGCGGTTTTCTTCAAGTGCTCACAGGTTCAATGTTCAAAACCTGTAACTTAACTCTCGGAGGACGCCTGTAACTTTTCAAGTGCTTCCAAGTTCACATTTTGAAACTTGTAACTTAACTTTGTGGGGACACCTATAACTCTATGTATACCATGAGGCATAGAAGTGAAAATAATAGATAAGGAACAATATGAAATATAATGGACAGAGAATGCTAAAATAGATCTCTTATTGAATGTATTAAATAGTATACATTGGACTATTTACGGTTGGTAACTGACACAACTGAACAAAAATGTTTCAAACTGTCTACAAAATAAACATATACATCGAGATTAATTATTTATTTTGAACACTCACTCTTAATATCGAGGGTTACATTATTAACTAGGCCTAGATTTTGATGTTGAAATTGAAAAACATATTTTTATCACCTTGTAATTTTCCTATGGTTGTGGTAGGAAGTCACAGGGGTAACCATTTCAACCAATATTTAGACTGTATACTATCCTTAAATTCAGAGAGGGCTCTCTCTATGTCACAAGGTTATTCACATATACATTTGGCTTTAAACAAGCAATCAAAAGGCTAGATTCTGATGGGAAGCAAGTTTTTAGGATTTAAAAGAGTGTAAGCCAGACAGATAGACATCACCGTTGGGAAAAGGAGTGAAAGCCTGAAAAATTCAAGGACTTACAACAAATAATGACCAAAGATAACCTTCACAGTATGAGGAAAAATAGGTATCAATATCCAGTAAAATATCTTTTAAGAGATGATAAGCAGAGAGGAAAATAATTCCAACGAAGCAAGAGGCACCTATTTGTGGGTGAATCTCTTGCAAACACATTTAGTAGAAGAAACAATGGAAGCTGATAATTGAAATGGAGCATAGAATATGAATTCCAAAAAATTTACCAGAAACACAGACAAATGCATTATCTGATGGAAGGAGCGCTAAATAGAGGAAAAATTCCTCACATTCAACTAGAAACACATTAGCAGAAATTACACATACACCTAAATGAAATATACATAGGAAAAGCATACTGAACAGTGAACACCCTGATGAATCTCAGGAATTCAAGCTATGCTTTCATTAATTCTCCCAAGGAAAGTTACAGAGCTATAAAACCAAGTGCACAAGCTTCAAAAATGAATGTCGAACAACCCTTTTCTTCCTCTTTTGAGGGTATATTTATAGTGTAAACAGGATCTCGAGACCAACCTCGAAACATAACCAAATTCATTTACCCTAATCGGGAATCAATATCGCACACATAAAATCATAACAACTTATGATCTGGCGAATTCTGGATGATCACAAAACCAAAATAGGAAAGCATGTTGGGGCACACATGATGGAAAAAAATGTGAAATTGAACACCTAGAAACCATGCGTGCTGGATGAAAACCATGGCTCAAAGCACCTTCGATGGTCTGCAACATCTTTTCTCCTTCTCTGCATCTTTAACTAGTGAAATTGTCATGGACCGTTGATATTTTAGCCAAAACAAAGATATGGAAGCACGTGTCTGAACTTGCACGCTCTGTAAAATTTCGTAGATTTTCCCCATGAATTTCTCCACACTAGTTGAATCAGTGAAATTCTTCTCGATCGTGGATCTAGATCAAGCCTTGATCTGAGTCATCAAAACCTGCACCTCGTACCCAATTTCGCTGATTGTGAAAGTTGATTCGTCCTTGCATGTTGAACTAGCAGAATTTTTATCGGCTATGGATCCAGATCGACCTTGATTTGATCCATCGAAACCTGTAGCCCCTTTAAACGATTCTACAGATTTCAAAAGTTCATTTCTCCATGCTTGTTGTATTTGCACAATTTTCCTCCTCCGTTGATCTTACCTCAACTTCAATTGTGGTCATTCAAACCTGCAGACCTTTAAGCAATTTCTCCAAATCTAAAATTTCCTTTCTACGTGCAAGTTACATCAGAGAAATGAATGTTCATCATTGATTTGATTTAACCTTTGATCAACACCATTAAAAACTATGGTGTTTACCCAATCTCGCATATCACGAGGTCTTCTTAACTCGTGCACATGTTTCCCTTTTCCGCACCATCGATTTTAGGTAGACACTCTCCGAGTCATTGATCTGAGATCAAGATGTGGGCTGGAGGAAAGCGGAAAGCGAGATATTTGCATTCTACAACCAAATTCTTATGTTTCCGACTTCCACCTTTTTCTTCCTCTCCGGACCGTTGATCTTAGGAAAAAACTCTCCCAACCGTCGATCTTGCGGATCACAGAAAGCGAAAGTTCAACCCTTTCATGACCAAATTATTAAGTTTCCTGCTTTTCGCTTTGCGCCCTTCCACACCATCTATCTATGTGGGAGTTTTTATGACCATTGGATCTGGCAAATCATGGAAGGTGGTAATTCAACCTTTTATACCCGGAAACTTTGTGTTTTCACTTTTTTCCCTTTGCGCCTTTCCGAAACGTTGATCTATGCAGGAGTTTTCTTGACCGTTGGATTTGGCGGATCATGGAAGATCAACCCTTTAAACCCATAAACTTTGTGTTTCCACTTTTCGCCCTTCATGCCTTTCCACATCGTTGATCCTAGGCAGAAACGTTCTGAGCCGTCGGATCCCGAATCGCGAAAGGCGAAAATCGGGATTCCACTTTTCATAATGAAATTTTTACCTCTTCTGCACTTCTGCTCCTGATTTTCCTTTGGAGGAAACATTCTGAGCCATTGGATCCTGGATCGCGGAACGTGGAAGTCAGGATTCCACTTTTCATAACCAAATTTTTACCTCTTCCACACTTCCGCTCTCAATTTTCCTTTGGTGGAAATGATTTTTGTCCCTTTGATATCTTTTGCATGTTGGATCTCCACCGTTCGTTCTTTCCAAGACCTATCCTTGATCAGATTTTTTATATCAGGCTCATTTCCAAGGTCACGCCTAAGGATTTTTATTTTTTTGACATTCAGACTTAGGAATAAGCCTCCCAAGCAACTTCAAACCCCCTTCTACATACCTCCAGGTCATAACACATTAATTTTTTTTGACTCTACCCATCATTTTTACTGGCTTAGCCTTCTACAGAGGGATCCGTATGGGTGTATCTGTAGAAAATCCTCAAAATTTAGCACAGGTGCTAACAACAGATCTAACGTGGGGATGCTATCATCTCTGTGAGGTATCAAAGAACCACATAGACCACGTGCTTGATCCATTGGGTTGGTCCCAAGCTTTCCCGAAACATGCTTTGAAAAGAAAAAAACTGAATAGATACTGGAAAAAAAACTGGAAAATTGCTAAAGGAAATGCTCGCCATGTCAAGATTATTCACACCTACCTACCCTACTTATTGATCATCAATGTCCAGTCAAGTAAATTATGACCTCTAGTGAATCTAGTCAAGCAAATGATCTAATGATTGGGCTTCCTCATCATGCTTGATCAGACATGAAGGACTTAATGGAAATAGGTTATGATCAGGGATCTAATATTTGCTACACACACATAACCCACCATTTCTACTGCAAATATTCTGCACATATCCAACTACTTGATCACGACAACCTTTAAAATTTTCTATTATGTACCTGTCATGACAAAGCTGCTCCATATAATCAGCCACTGGATCATAAAATCCATGGCAGTATTCAAAATTTTATGTCATTTGATTTCCCCAATAAGGCTAATCAAATCATAATTCCACCTACACACTATCAAACTTCTCTTCAGAAGAAACATGTAAGGAATTCTCATGACAACTTGTACATGAGACGTTTACTATTTCATTGAAAATGCCAGAATTTAAAACTCGATTATTTTCATGCATTTCACAGGGAATATCTTCAATAAAATCAAGTGAAATAAACTCCTCTTGGCATGAAGATTCTGAATTTGAAGAACATGAAGAGATATCCCATTTAGGACCCTCGTCTTCCAGGTAGCCATTCCCATATTCATCATATATAGGTGGGATGAAAGAAATATAGAGCTTGTAACAGGCCTATTGCATTCTTCGTACAACAAATTGTAACACTCCTCCTATACAATGCTAGGTTGATTGTATTCCTGCTTGTAAGAAGGAGGATTGGAATACAAAGAAGATTCTACTTGTTCCCCCTTCTCATTATCCACTCCTACGAATGCCATGGCATTATTCATATCCTCAATTTTTTGTGCTTTCTTAGAGACTTTTAATCTTTGTCTCAGATTTTCAAATGAGGAAAAACTAAATGGAAAACAATTACCTTCCTCCTGCTAATGGTAATCTTCATCAAGAAAACTAATATGACCCTCTTCCTATACATCACCTCTCTTCTCACCTTCTTTATCATCATAAAAAGGTGGACTAAAATCCTCTTTAATAATGCCATTGACAGGGTTTGAAACAGGTTGATTGCATCCTTCATAAAGCATATTATATATTTGAAGAAATTGCAACTATGAAAGGGCAACTACTGATTGAATAGGGGAAACCTCTTCTTGAGAAAAGACATTATCTCCTTCTTCAGTAAGGTATATCCCAAAATCAATATCATCAAAGTGATGATTTTGATTGTCCATTGGATCTTCTCTTCCCTCCTCAGCAATATAATTATCCAAGAAAGGTGGCTTGATTTGTTGGTCTTCAGGAATCCTTTGGTTTCTTGGAGGAGGAATGGGTCTTCTAAAGCTCTCGTTTCCATTCTGTTTCTCTTTTTCTTCCCTGGGAGATAGTCTTTTGTCCATAGTGAGTCTCTCCATCAACTTTTCCATGATTTTGATCATCATGTCCATTCTGGCCTCTTCTGAATTAGAGGAAGAAAGTTGTGTGGGATCTTTTTCCTTTCTTATTTCCCCCTCTTCTCTCCTTTTCTCTTTATAAGCAGTCAAGTTTATTTCTATCTCTATAGCATCATTTATCATATCATCCAGGGAGGTAGATATTATTTCAGTCATCCATAAGGTAAATTCACTATCAAAAGCTTTAAGGGGAGGCTTGAAATGGGCAGGGATGGCATTATATACTTTCATAAATCTGTCAGAAAACTCCTGGACAGATTCACTCTTCCTCCTCTTCATGGAATGGAATTGGGACAAACACTCCCTGGGGTTTTTCTTTTCTACCCATTTGTTCTTGAAAGAATCTTCAAAATCTTGATAGTTCAGAATGGATTTGTCAGGAAGATCTGTGAGCCATTCTCTTTCTTCTCTTGCAAGAATTTGGGCAAACAACCTAACTTTAGTATCCTCACGGTCTATTTCCTCCAATTTTTTCTAGTTTGAAAACCATTCCAAGTGTTCTTCGGATGAATATCCCCTCTCCCCCTTAAATTGTTTGAGTTTTTGGGCATATCCCCGGGGGAGGTTATCGAGAACAACAGGGAGACGTATAGGGGAAAACATTTTAGACTTTCTTGGGATTATAGCATGTCTTGCAAGAGGAATTGAAGCGGGTGTGATAGATGGAATCAATGTGCTATGAGTAACTACAAAGCTATGAGGGGTTGTAAAATTGGATGATGAAGTCTACTTAAGATCTAAAGTGGTGGGAGACATGGATAGGGCAACAGAATGCTCTGTGGAATTGGGGCTTAATGAGGCTAATTTGGAGGTAAATAAGGGGCAGTCAAAATCATATGTACCAGGTGAAGAGATACCTTTAGTTCCTAAAGAAGGATGTACAGAGGTAGGTCCATGGCCTTGTTTTGAGTGCAATAAACCATGGGGAATTTCTTTGGCAAGCCTAGGAAATGATAGAAAAAACTTTCATGAAAGGATAAGGTACCTTGGAGAAGATGCACCCTTGAGTCCCTTATTTTTCTTTTTACCATGCCATTTCCATGTCTTTACAATGAGCTCATTTCCCTAGTAGATTTTCCATAGAAAATTCTCAAAATATTTGCACCTTCTGGGTTGTCGGTATTCCCAGTGGAGTCACCTTCCAAACGCTTTGAGTGGAGTCGCAAGAGCATATACAACCAACATGTGTCTATGACCGATTGTTCAACTAGGTCATACAACTAGGAAAATGTTGTTTTCCCAAGGAAACAATAGTGATTACTCCCTAGCAGCGGTGCCAAGATGTTATCACCCTGTAATTTTCCTATGGTTGTGATAGGAAGTCACAGGGGTAACCATTTCAACCAATATTTAGAAGTTATTCTAGCCTTACTATCAGAGAGGGCTCTCTCAATGTCATAGGGTTATTCACATATACATTTTGCTTTAAACAAGCAGTCAGAAGGCAATAATCTGATGGGAAATAGGTTTTTGGGGTTTAAAAGAGTGTAAGACAGAAAGATAGACAACACCATTGGTAAATTGAGTCAAATACCAAAACATTCAAGGACTTACAACAAATAATGACCAGAGATAACCTTCATAGTCTGAGGAAAAATAGGTATCAATATCTAGCAAAATATCTTTTGATAGATGGTAGGGGGAAGGAGAAGAAGCCCATCAAAGTAAGAGGCACCTATCTGTGGGTGAATCTCTTGCAAACACCTTTAGAAAAATAAACAATGGAGGCTGATAACTAAAATGGAGTATAGAAGATGGATTCCAAGACATTTACCAGAAACACATACAAATGCTTTATCTGATGCAAGGGGGGTGGGGTGAATCAGTATTGTTAACTTTTAACAATTTAAACCACTTTTAATTTATTCATTAACACACATGATCAACAAGAACACAAAGAACACAAATTTATCATGGAAGCCCAATTGGGTAAACCACCAATACTTCCTATTACTGCAAAATTATATTTTAAAAATAGTTTTTTCCTACTACTACAAAAAAGGATGGTACTACACCCTATTTACCAACAACTACTAGAAGGAGGCTACGACCCCCTAGTTTATCAGCTACTACTAAAAGGACACTTCGACACACTATTTACCAACTACTACTGAAAGGAGGCTATGACCCCCTTGCAGGAAAATAGACTGCCCTAGAACCACCCTATCGCCATGGATATGTTCTACATCAATTGATCTGTCAATTGAAAGTACAGAGACACTTATTTGAAGGTTTAAAGAATTGTTTATTTACCCTCAAACATATGTCTTAATTCAACAGTCACATATTTTCATTGTGTCTTTTCACAAACAAATAAACTAATTCGTATTTCCTTCTTTGTTTGTCATTTTTAACTCCATTTAATTTATCAGTTGTGACCTTCCATAGTTTCTTTTCCCCAACGTCCTTTCTACAATGTCCTTTCCGCAATAGATCTTTCCGCACTCAGCTTTCCGAACCAAGCTTTTCACAATTTGCGAGAACTTATTTCTTCCACAATTGTGGGTTGCGGATTGTGGATGTGCACTTTGACTCTTCTCGAAAATTGCTTCCGTAATTATCTTTTTGCAACGACCTTTCCGCAATCGGAAACTTCGTCCTTCCACAATTGTGGATTGTGGGTATGCATTTCGACTTTCCTCGAAAATTGCTTCTGCAACAACCTTTCCGCAATCGGAAACTTCCTCCTTCTACAATTACGGATTGTGGATTGCGGGTATGCATTTCAACTTCCCTCGAAAATTTCTTCTGCAATTATCTTTCCATAGTGACTGTGAACCATCGATCTCTTTTTGGAATCCTCCTTGTCCGTTGATCAGTTATCAAACACAGAACTTCACTTTGGCACTCCGGAATATTATATTCCACGCACATTTACCTTGCATATTCTTTCCATGTCGTCGATCTATTTTATTAATACAATCTTAGTAGTCCAACTTCTGCTAAATAAGTTTATCGTAACTCCATGACTCTACATTGATTGATCAAAGGATTGATCAATCAAGCTCAATCAGACTTTGCCTAAATTGATCCCCTTGTTGTATCCTCTCATGTGTCTTTCCATCCTTATCACCTATTCCAACACTTATTCCTTTTTCATTACCAAACTCTTTTGACATCAATGACAATTCCATCCAACATTCTCCCCCTTTGACAACATTGAAAAAGGTTCTCTTTTGACAGCTCCCCCTGCCAACATATCTCCCCCTAATATGATGTCAAATTTTTCATCATCAGTTTGACTCATATAACATTGCTCTTCATTTTAAAGAATATACACATTGCCTAGAGTTCTCACAAAAGTTCCAACAAGTTTTCCTAAATCTTTTCTTCTGATTTCACACTTCTTGGAATCAAATATACATATGCGTCCTTGATCACACATTTGGTTCACACTCAAAAGATTAGGTTTTAATTTCTTTACAAGCAGAACATTTTCAGCTTTCATCTTGTCTCTAATAGCCATTGTACCCTTCCCGATTATTTTAGAGGATAGATTATCTCCAAAGGTGACTTTTCCTTTTTGCTTCCTTTTTAGGCTTAGGAACTTAATTGGGTCACATGTCATGTGTTTTGAGCTTACACTATCCATATGCCATAGATTTTGATTTTCTATAGCATATAGTGCTTTGAACATTCCACATAATCCTTCTTCTTCCAAGCTATCCTTTCTTCTTTGCATTGATATTTTGAGGCATCATCCATAGGAATTACTAGTTTACACTTTCTAGCAATGTGTCCCTGATTACCACATTTGTAGCATTATGTACTATAACTCTGTAGAGGAGCAAAAGAACTGTAGTTTTTTCCTTTCAGATTGTTTCTAGTAATATTTTTCTTGTAGAAAGAAGTATGTGATGTAATCCCTTTCTCCACATGAGTCTTTAGTTTACAATTTCTAGCTATATGTCCAAAATTGTTACATGGGTAACAATTTCCCAAAAAGAGTTGTTGATGTCTACTTGTCATTTGTCTTCTCAACATCATATATGTTATTTGTAAGAGAGGACCAGGTTTCTTACCTTTTCCCTTTTCAATTGGGCTCTTGAGTGCAACAGCATAGCTTCTTTTGTTTCCATCTTGGTTTGTGGAAGAGGAATATCTTGGATTCTTTTCTTTGTCAAATCCTAATCCAGATTTATTGCTTGATGGTCTTTGGACACTCAAGATTTCATTTAAAGTCCTTGAGACGTTTTCAAACTTTGATTTGATAGATTCTTCATCCATTTTCTTTATAAGGTGCATAATATCTTCTTCAAGCCTTTCAGATTCTTGTATTCTCTTTTTGAGTTATTGTTCAATATTGTTTTCACCTCTTTTGACTTTTAGAACCTAATTTTTTAGGTCAGCAATCATTCTTTCTATTTTCTCTTCAAATTTTATCAGGTGAGTTTTTTTTATTTTGTGTACATTCTTTTATACTTCTCTAATTCTTCATGAGCATTTATAAGTTTTTCTTCAAGATCTACCACATCTTCTATTTATTCTTCAGGTATTTTGTTCTCTAATCCAATGAATAGGATTTCAACATCTTCACTTATTTCATCATCTTCGTTGTCCTCTTTGGAATAGAGGTTTTTCTTATTTTTCTAAAACTTCTTCTTGTATATGGTCTGATTCTTTTGATCTTTCTTATGACAACAAGGTTCTTCATCGTCACTATCCTCTTATTTTGGGTAAGGACACTTTTTGGAAAAATGTCCAATCCATCCACAGTTAAAACATTTCAAGGGTAGATTCCCTTTGTACTTTCCAATGCCTCTCTCAAGTTTCTTGATGAAAAGAGATTCCTCATCATCTAGGTCCTTAGATTGGATCTTGGATATGGTTTTAAAGGTTGCTTCTTTCTTTGATAATCCATCTTTCCTTGTTCTCATCTCATAGGTGGTGAAGATCCCGTGTGGTACATCAATAGTCATGTGAGTTTAATATCATCTCGATCTTCTAGAGCGGACACCTTTGAGTCATATTTCATTGGAAGTGTTCTTAGTACCTTGTCGACTACGTCTTTCTCTTTTATTTCTCCTCCAATGCCTCTAATGGCATAAATAGTTTCATCTACTCTTAGAATATATTCTACAATATTCTCTTCCTCTTTCTTTTATAGGTTTTCAAACTATCCTTTTGTAGGTATGAAGTTTGGATTCCTTGACTTTGGGTGTTCCTTCATAGACACATTTTAGTTTTTCCTAGACATGTTTGGATGTTTTGCATTGCATGAATTTTACACACACTGAATGTGTTAACCCACTCAAAATTGCATTTAGATCTTTTGCATTGGCCTCATATTGAGTTAGTTCTCCTTTGTCTATAGGTACATCATATGGTACTTTATATTCTATTTCAGCAGGCCTCCAAACTTTGTATCCAAGAGCCATTAGATGGCACTTCATTCTTACATTCCAGTATGCATAATTATATCTAGTAAATAAAGGAGGTATGTTGGTGGCTAACCCTTGTTGATCCATAGTTATTTTTAATAGGATATTCCTTCAAGTGATTAAGTTGTAGTGAAGGATCCTGCTCTCATACCAATTTTTGGAATATTGAACAATACTAAGGGGGGGGGGGGGTGAATCAGTATTGATAACTTTTAACAATTTAAACCACTTTTAATTTATTCATTAACACACTTGATCAACAAGAACACACATAACACAAATTTATCATGGAATCTCAATTGGGTAAACCACCAATACTTCCTATTACTACAAAATTATATTTTACAAATAGTTTTTGCCTACTACTATAGACAAGGATGGTACTACACCCTATTTACCAGCAACTACTAGAAGGAGGCTACAACCCCTTAGTTTATTAGCTACTATTGAAAGGATTCTTCTTACCATATTTACCAGCTACTACTAGAAGGAGGCTATGATGCCCTTGCAGAAAATAGCCTGCCCTAGCACCACCCTACCGCCCTTAGATGATAATTTGATCTCTCACTGTTCTACATCAATTAATATATCAATTGAATTTACATAGACACTTATTTGAAGGTTTAAAGCATTGTTTATATACCCTCAAACATATATCTTCATTCAACAGTCACATATCTTCATCGTGACTTTTCACAGACAAATAAACTAATTCATAGTTACTTCTCTGTTTGTCATTTTTAACTCTGTTTAATTTACAGTCGCGACCTTCCATAGTTTCTTTTCTGCAACATCCTTTATGCAACGTCCTTTCCACAACAAACTCTATGCAACAGATCTTTACGCACTCATCTTTCCGAACCAACATTTTCGCAATTCGTGGGAACTTAATTCTTCCACAATTGTAGGTTCTGGATTGTGGATGTGTACTTTGACTCTTCTTGAAAATTTCTTACACAATTATCTTTCCACAATAACCTTTCTACAATCGGAAACTTCTTCCTTCCACAACTGTGGATTGCGGGTATGCATTTTGACTTTCCTCAAAAATTGGTTCCACAATTACCTTTCCACAACAACTATGAACCGTCGATCACTTTACAGAATCCACCTTATCCGTTGATTAGTTATCAAACATGGAACTTCACTTTGACGCTCCGAAATGTTAGCTTCCACGCACATTTACTTTGCAGATTATTTCCTTGCCATCGATATGTTTTCTTAATACAATATTCCAACTTCTGCTAATTAAGCTGACTGCAACTCCATGACTCTACGTTGATTGATCAATCATGCTCAATCCAACTTCGCCTGATTTGATCCCCTCGCTAGATCCTCTCATGTGTCTTTCCATCCTTATCACATATGCCATCGCTTTCCCTGTCATCACTTATTCCTTTGTCATTACCAAACTCTTTTGACATCAATGACAATTCCATCCAACATTCTAAGTGTTTGAAGTCTAAAAGTTTTTACTTTATCATTACCCTTATAATCCATTTTAAGAATATCCTAAGTTTCTTTAGCAGTCTTAGCACCTTGATGATTTTAGGAAATATAGAATCATCTAATGAAACTAAAATGCATGATTTGGCTTTTCCTTCCTTTTGCTTAAGTTCTTCTAATTTGTTTCTTTGATCAGTAGACATAATTGCAACAATATTTGAATCAAGTTATGAACCCTATTTCTACACAATCCCAACATCCTTCACCTTGTAAAATGGCTTTAACTTTCTCACTCCAAAAATCACAGTTGGGACCAACTAGAGTTGGTGGTTGAATTGACCAAGAACTAGAAGACATTGGTTTTATTCACAAAATTCAGCCACAATAAAATATTTGATATAATTCCCAAGTTTAAATAAACCAATCTTTCATATAACTCCAATGTTAACTTTCAAATTTCAACCCAATTTTTTTTCTTATAACTCCCAAATTTCAAAAAATACTTTGTTTAATCACTTTCAAAGTAAAAAAAAATTGCAACTTCGGAAATTCACAAAATATACTTTTCTTTATGAATTCGAAAATTCAAATATAACCAATTTATCCCACTAACTTTCACCACATTAGATTTACATTCACGTAAATCCAATTTATTCGAGTAATTCTTATCACATTAGCTTTACATTCACATAAATGTTGTAAAAAACCAGCCTAGATCCAAATCCTAGGCTCTATCAAGCGCCGAGAGGGATCAAATCTCCCTGGTGCAAACCTCCTTTAGTGCAATACCTGAGAAGAGGTTTGCACCTCGAGAGATTTGATCCCTCTCGGCGCTTGATAGAGCCTAGGATTTGGATCTAGGCTGGTTCCAGTCGTGGGCGGTGATACAAAATTGGAGTTTGATCAACATTGTAAGGAATATGTTAACTTGAAAACACAGATATAATTATGAGGATTATCATGATGTATGTAATAAGTATTAAGGATTGAGTAAATTGTTAAAATGAAAAATAAAGACAATAATTTGGTAAGGATTAAATAAATGATAATATGGTTCACATCGTGATCATTCTCAATCTATCTTCTTCATCTTTTCTTATCTTCACTCTTGGTAGTTTTGACATCTTCTCATATCGATCATATGAGAATGGAGGTTGAAATCATAGACCTACCAAATATTTAACTCGAGATATTGCTGTAAATGTCATACCCTGCCTCTCTTGCTTTCCAATATTAATAGTAGCTCTCTCCAATGTCAATCCTTGTGACTTATGGATTGTTAAACCCCAAGCGAGTTTCAATGGAAGTTGTTTTTTATTACCTCTTTCGATAGATGTAATAGGAACAACTTGAGGAAACGATTCATCCCATGATACCCCCACATAATTATCAAATTTGATTAAAACATAAGTGGGTGGTTCTGGAGGTGAACTTCCCGGGTTATATACAATTTGTTGTATAACTCTAAGAGCACCATTAACGAGGCCTGCATCAGTCCAGAGGTTTGATGTGAGCATTACCCTTGCTCCTATGGCTATAAGTAATTCAAGTTCCAACCCTTCTTCATATCCTTCCATAGAATAGTTGCTTCTTACAGATGTAGCAATATTGATCGCAATGGGACAGTTTAGGCTTCTTAATAAATGCTTGTTATGACAGTTTACATCATCATTTGTTGCAAACAAATGTATCGCCTTATCAAAGGAAATTTTCAGTGTTGCATGTATAGAAGTATCTGTACGAGTCATCAGTAATTTCCAATCCTCTATTATTGGAACTGCATCTCTAATATTCATTAACAAACTATGAAAAGATAGTTGTTCATTGCTTTGTCCACTTTGTCGAAACACAATATCGAGGGTCACAACTGTTGTGAATGTGTTCCACAATTCTTTTGCAAGACCTTCCGATGCATATACAGGCTTATCCATGACAGGCGGCAATTGTCCCAAATCACCAACCAATATAATTGATCTTCCACCAAAAGGTATAGTAGCATTTTCTGGGAAGGCTTGGCGAAGTCTTGAATCTATTTTGATTAATAGATTTTTTCCAATAAAACTCATTTCATCGATCAAAATATATTTAACATTCCTCAACTCTTCCTGTATGTTAATTAAACTCGGTCCTTGTAAAGGATTAATTTCTTTGATCGGTATATGAAGTGCAGAATGAATTGTTCTTGCGGATATGTTGAAAGCTGCCACCCCTGTAGGAGCTAGAAGAAGTAATGGACTTTTCCCTGGATGCGAGAGATTTTCAAGTGTATTTTTGATGGCTCCAATCAAATATGACTTTCCGGTACCTGCAGTTCATTGGATTATCATGCGTAGTGGATCAACCCCCGTTCTATAATGCTCAAGGATAACATTATATGGTATTCTTTGCTTAACCCCCAAACTATCAATTGAGTAAGACTTTGCATGTTGATTAGTAGAAATCATTTTCAATTTTCGCATATCAGAGATGAAATGAATTGCACGACTGGAGGTCTCTTCATTTACAAAAGTAGTGTTCCAATCATTCATACGATCAAGATCCCTATGTCCAAGCATTTCAAACTCATTATAATTTATAAATTGATTTTTATATAATCCACAAATGATCTCCCATTCATGCTGCCTGGAATCTTTTTGTGGATTTGGACGTTCTTCTTCATCGTCCGATTCAACTCGAGCATTTGTAGGCACAGGTTTGTGATCAACATGCCAAGGTATATATTGCAAAATTTTCCAATTCTGTAAAATTTCATCAGATGTGTGGCCTATATCTCTTCGAAAGTCACGAAATTTCTTGCACAAAACCAACTCGGACCAACAGAATTCGACAAATTTCTCATCTTTTTGATCAGGAATAGAGTTAAATCTAGGAAACACACGTACAATAGATGCATTACTTCGTGGTAACCATTTTTCCCCCCGTCGACATTTTCCATATGACCAATATTTTGCAACATCTATCAATGTAAGTTGTTCCATATTCTCCGGTCGCTTAGTATATGCATCAATCAGAGAATTATCATTGTCAGCATTATATGTTTCAACTTGTACTTGTTTGAAAACCTTCATACCAACATTTAGAACCACAAAACGATGGATACATTCTGAAAGAGGAAGCTCTAGAAGCATATGGCATGTCTCTTGTGCACTAATGTCCCTATCAACAATGGATTCACACAACAAACTTTTATATGCTTGTGCTGCTGGTTCATTTAGATTTTGGATAGAAGAGACCCGCATCAACATATTGTGGAAAGTTTCAGATCCCTTTTATGATTTAGCAGCGTATTTGGCTATGTAGTTAGTAACGACGTGCTTGGAAAGTATGGGCTTCCAATCTATATTAGCCCTCCACATCATCAGTGTTTCACGATTGTGTGTATTCACTCTGTCATCATTTCTTCTAGGTTCATACTTTTTTTCTCCTTGTTCATCAATGTAAATTTTTGACTGGTCACATAGATCCCATGGTGCGTGGTACCGACATACCAATTTTCCTCCTTTCTTTCGAAGACAACTTCTCTCATTGCAGCTAATATGACGCTCAACACAGTTAAGAAGTTCTTCATAATCAGTCATTGGATCCGACTGAAATATTTGTTCTGTTTCTTTTACAGAAGGATGATCATCTACATTATCTCCAATTTGAATATTTCGTTTATGTCCCTCACGTGGAATTATTGCATGCACACAATTGTCAAAATACTTTTTTGCAGATACAATTTCTCTAGGATCATCCCAATTTAGAGTGTCCATGTTGGGAGCATTTTTTAACCAAAGAAACCCATGGACATGAGGAGATCCACGATGTTGCCATTCGTAGCAACTCCAATAATCTGTAGCTTGATGAAAATGTTGGAAAACCTCTTCTCGAAAAATTGTATGTCTCAAGTGCATATAATGTGCCACGATGTGAGGATTATCAATTACATTTTGATGTCACCATTTCCTTGCTTCACTTGGATCTGTAGGACTTGTGCCTGGCATTAATTTATGCAAATCAGGCCACTGCATATCCGCTACACTTAGTGTGAAGAATATTGTCGGACAACCTATTTGTTGAATAAAGTCAGATAACTCTTGACGACACTTGCTCCAATATGCATGTGTGCCTCTTAATATCGTTCCAAATCTCATTAATCTTTCTCCCAATCTTGAATCTAGAAGATTTTTTAAATGTTGTCGTAACTCCTCCATTGTTGTGGGTAGTTCAGTAATATTCTTTTTTACAAAAACTGTTGATGAAGCTTGAGCACGATGTCTCATTATGATATTTAGTAAAAAATATCTAAAGCGAGGGTGCCTTCCAAATCTGTTATCACGATATCTGAGAAGATGTTTTGCATACTCATGTAGATGGACATTTCGCATTCGCGGTTGTAACCAATCGGCCTCTCCTTTAGGGAACAATGCTGGAAATGCCATATCAAATAATCCAACAGTGTTATACTCGTTAATCGGAGATAAGCCAATGCCAGGCCAATTAAGCACATCGTTCGATTGCTCATTTGCGTTATTTTCATTTAGATTAGGATTATTTTCCCATGTTCTAATAATTTCTATCTCTCATGGTGCACTTGGAAGCCTTGATGCAAAAGAAGTTGTTTGTAAACCGTCTAACATGTCATCAACTCCTGGTCTCCCTTCCAACATTGCAAATTCTGTTTCGTCGTCAATATCGGGAAGTGTAACAGAATTAAGCATAGGTGAGATATCTGTTGCATTTTCAGGTAACTTTTCTACTGCATCATAATCCACTCGAACATCTTTATAATATGGATCATTCTGAATCTTATATAATAATGCATCCATAACTTTTTGTTTTCTAACAGTGAAATCATAACTGGATCCTTGTCGTCCTTTTTTTCTCACAACGACCATCAATTCCAAGTTGTTAATATGTCGTGGCAATGTCTTAGCAACATCTTTTATCTCTTGCGAAAAACTAATGGTGTGTCCTCGATATTTGTATTGTCCACCAATTGAATGCATCACCTGCAAAATTGGACTTGCACGTGCTATCAACATCTCTTCAACTTGTGTGAGATCTTGAAGGACACGTGGTTGAAATCCTAGATCCATGTGGTTTGCAACTGAGAATCTGTGATTAGATCCCTCTCTCAGACATCACAAGCACATTGGACCTGTACTTGTATTACGTATGTGTACTCTAGCATATGACTCTTGGCAGACATGACACGTTTGCACCTCTGCAAATTGATCAATTCGTTCACAAAATTTACGATGTGTAGTATACATTTGTTCAGATGGTACCGATATATTATTGTCAATTTCAATCTCCTTATGTGGGACCATATTAGTATTTGGAATCGCTTGAGCATCTGTCACAGTTAGTTTATTGGTACACTGGTTGAATGTTGTCTTTGTCGTTCTACAGTTTGATTTATTTGTTGTTCTACAAATCGATTTCTTTGTTCATCCAATCGCTTCAAATTTCTCTCTCAACACGCTCTTTGTCGATCAACGTCTCGTTTTCTTAGTTCTTCTTGTTCTTGTGCTATCAATTCGGCTAACTTTCTTTTTCGAGATTCTTTTTGTTGAGCTGCGTGTTGTTTTTTTTGTTCTTCTTCTGTTTTTGCTGACATTTCACTTGTCCTATGGTCATTTTGTATATTTTGATTTATTCGTTGTTGTACTGTTGTCACTTATGTTGTCATTAGGTCACTTCGTGCATTTTGATTATTTATTTGGTCTTCCGATTGCTTCATCCGTCTCTCTCGATATGCTCTTTGTCGATCATTGTTCCGTTTTCTTTGTTCTGATGTCAATTCCTCTAACTTTCTTTTATGATATTCTTTTTGTCGATTTGCGAGTTGTTTTCTTCGTTCTTCGCGTTCTTCTGTTGTCTTTTTGTCCAACTGTCTTTTTTGATATTCTTTTTGTTGATCTGCGTTTTGTTTTCTTCGTTCTTCTTGTTGTTTTGCTGTCTTTTCATAAGATTTGATTCCTTCGCCTGTTTCTCTCATAGCAGCTTCCGTAGGCACATCTTCCATTTCTAGTTTAGTCACTATATAAAAAATGTCAAACATTAACATATCTTCTAACATTTATGCATCTAGGAAATATAAACTAAAAGCAATGCACCGCTGGAATAACAACTACATTGAAAAAAATGCAATAAAAAAAACATACACTGAAAACTATGCAAGTATACAACTCAATTTACATGAAATTCTAAATGACCAAATGCTATATATTTTCAAAACAAACTGGTGATCTAGGAGGATTGAACCTTGCACCTCACAACCATTTTCCCAACACCCTCACCAATATAGCACAAGTAGTTTGTATTATGCATGGCAAAGATTTTTTATATATACCCATGACATACCTAAATTTAATATTTTTTAAAACAAAAAGTTGATCTAGGAGGATTGAACCTTGCACCTCACAACCATTATCCCAATATCCTCACCAATATAGCACAAGTAGTTCTTATTATGCATGGCAACGATTGTTTATATATACCCGTAACATACGTAAATTTAATATTTTTTAGGACAATAAGTTGATATAAGAGGATTGAACCTTGCACCTCACACCCATTATCCCAACACCCTCACCACTATACCACAGGTAGTTCCCATTATGCATGGCAAATATTTTTTATATATACCCATGACATACCGAAATTTAATATTTTGTAAAACAAAAATGTGATCAAGGAGGATTGAACCTTGCACCTCACACCCATTATCCCAACACCCTCACCAATATACCACAGGTAGTTCCTGTAATGCATGGAAAATCTTTGAGGGAACATCTTTGGGGGAATTTGAGGAGATGGATGACTGGTTTCAGGCGTGATATTTCTAGCAGATATTAAAATTCGCGTTGGCTTTATGAATTCAGATTGATGGATTTATCATTTCTATGATTCGCCTACAGTATTCAACCCGGAGGATAGAAATTCGCTGAATATAAAATCCCATTGTTGGAAAAGGAGAATTTAAAATTTAAGTTTCCGAATATAAAAGCCCGGTCGCTGGTACTTCCAACAACCCTAATCAACTTTTAAACAAAATATTTACTACTTTTAAATTCTCTAAAATATCATTTACAATATCTTCGGTATCACAAATTCCAAACCAACTCATTATAATATGTGATTTTCTGTAAGTGATGTTACAAATATTATTTCGTCAAGACTTAATATTATATTGTGTCGGCTGAAATATATCATTTACAATATATTCAGTATCGTTTCCACTGTCATCTTTAAATATGTTGTTAACATGAGTCTCTTCTGCACAATCACAATTACAACTATTATTTACAAATTAACTATAAGTTAATGATAGCCGTCAAGAACCTCCTGTTGCGAAAGAGGATCAGCACAACACAGCACCCTTCTGCATCATAATTATTAATATTCTAAAGAGTATCCCATGGAGAGAAATGAGAACAATCTATTTAATTCTAATCCCTACCTTTCTGTAAAATACACGACCAGATGTTACGCCATATTTTATGGGCGAAATCAGAGATGCTTCTCTTTGGGGGAACTACATCTTGTGATGAAAAGACTGTCTGATCTTGAGATGGTGAGTTCCCATCTCGTGAATGGGAAGGCGATGCACCAGAATTATCTGTCATCCTTTTTCAGAAATAAAAGGACTCTACATCTATTTATAATTGGTTCAGCTTGTATACTAATCCGTACACTTGGTTCGGTCTGTATATAATATTCACTTTCACTTTCACTCGGTTTGGTTTGGTTCGATCTGTGGAAGAAAGCATATATATTTATAGATGGAAGATTGTTACAGCTTCTTCCATGCTCATTTTGAGCAGTGTTAACATTTTATTCCTAGCATGTTGGCATGATATCTTTTCTCCAGCACGTTTTATAAAAGTACATGGAAGTTTTCTTCTCTAATGTTTATGTTTCTATTTCATTTAATTAATGTACAGCAAGATTTTGTATGTCTGATTCAGGTAGCGTTTGTGAATGGACTCGCAATGGGAGCAGGTGCAAGTCTAGCAATGACTTTTCATATAGTAGCTTCCGCATGGAAACCCATTTACTAATAGACTGCATTTTTTTACAGTATATGTAAAGGGGGATTACCCACAACAAACCATTTCTTCATAAATAATAAAAAAGAAGCTATACAAAGAACTGCAAACCCTAACAAAATGCAGCATTGCCGCAACTTAGTCTGTAGTATTATGCCAATTACATGAGAAAAGAGAGAACCATTGCAGTAAAAAGAACCAACAATTCAATTTGCTAAACAATTATAGAGTCCTGTGGGGATCAACTCAACATTCCATGTCAAAGTTCCAAGTTTCATGAAATTTGAAGAAAATGGTGGTATATAATTTCATTCAACCTGGTATTAACGTCTTTTTAACGCCATATCAGTTGTTTACTAATTACATAGCCAAAAAAGCATTGTTCACTATAAAAAAATTCATGTTATTTGAAATGAAGATTTAAAATTATGCAATGTTCACCTTGTTAAAGCGATCAAATTCCTGGCTGATTGATCAAAATCTTCGTCTCTAATAGCTCCTTGAGAATAATGATCAGAATCTTCGTCTCTAATAGCTCCTTGAGAATATTTTTTTTGTTTGTATTAATATAGGGAGTGTATTTTTTGAAACGTTATGACCTTACATTATTAGGCCGACAAAATATTTACTACTTTTTACATTAGTTATTCAATATTGCAAATTTTACATCCTCCCCCATAATATTCACTTTCACTATTATTTTTTGCCGACATGTTAGTAACGTTACATCACGTGACAAGATCTCCCCCATAATATTCGCTTTCACTATTTTTTTTGCTGACATGTTAGTAACGTTACATCACGTGACAAGATCTCCCCCATAATATTCACTTTCACTATTATTTTTTACCGACATGTTAGTAACATTACATCACGTGACAAGATCTCCCCCATAATATTCACTTTCACTATTATTTTTTTCCAACATGTTAGTAACGTTACATCACGTGACAAGATCTCCCCCATACTAGGCTGTAGAGCATCTCTCGGCACAATAATTTCAAAATTCCAAACTGAATATGTATTTTGTATTCAATAATGATAAAAAAAACAAATTATGTTTCAAAAATTACCGAATGACTATCAAGTATAAAGCTGATAATTATTGCAGCAGTCCTAGTCGAAACTTTATCAGGATCACCAGAAGTGTTTGAACTGTATTCTTCAGACACGGTCAACAAGTTGGTACATACAACAACAATCTCTTCTAACAACCTAATGCTCTCATACCATGAAAATAATAGAGAATGAATAATATGAAATATAATGGACACAGAATGCTACAATAGATCTCTTATTGAATGTATTAAATAGTATATATTGTACCATTTATGGTTAGCAACTGAAACAACTGAACAAATCAATTTCAAACTGTCTACAAACTAAACATCTAATACGTCGAGATTAATTATTTATTTCTAACAAGAAGCACCAATAACTCGACCATGCATAAAGCAATCAAAGGCATGAAAATACACATTTGTAATGGACATGCATGTACAGAATACAACACATTGAGTTTGCATGTTAGTGATGTCTAGATATAGATGATGACACATTGTTGCACGATAGATTGTTGCGTACATATGGAAGGCAAGCAAGAGTAGTGCTGTAAAAAATTTCAACGCATTGGATGCCAGAGCTAGATGTTAGAGCGAGCAGGTTTGTCAAGGATTTCAATTGTTGTCAGGGATGTCAAGGATTAGTGTAAACAAAAAATTGTTTTTGACAATAAGAGGGTGATGGCCCAAAACATTGGAAAACTGCTTGATTCAAAGGCTAAACTATAGTATAAAAAACTATATTTTGTGTGGCACAGATGCAAAAACCCTAGTGATTACATGATTCCCTACATGACATGGAATAAAAATGGGAAATTTATATTTAATATTAATATAAACGTCAATACCTCTTTGCAAACTTTGATGCATATAAAAAAGGATATATGCCCTGCCCTTCTAGGTGGTGGCCAAAGGTTATGGATTTATGTAAGAGTTTTTTGCACCATGTCAGTGATTGTTTGTCTCCATGTTAGATGCCAAACTTACCATCACTTGAATGATTCTTTAATGAGATGGCAAACTTAAAAGATTATTGCTTTTGTAAGTTCCTATCAAGAATGGATCACTAGTGAAAACAATGAGGCAGCCTTTTAACCTAGGGTTCGTTCATGGGGCCTAATCCAAGCCCTTGATCCCACAAATGTTGATAGCAGGGCTAATATTTCCTGTTAAAAATAAATTGCCTCTAGACATTATTTAAAGGACAACTGCTTCCCTACTACCAAGAAGGATACCGAATTCAAGTGTCATATGGGTACAATGAGTTGACATTGAAATTGAAATCAAATTCAATTGTCATATGGGTACAATGAGTTAGCATAAATGGCATTGAAACTAGTGATTTAATATGAGTTACATAACTTGATTCTTCAAAATTATTCTAGGTATAATTGTGCACCCAAATTCTCCATCCAAGTGACTTATGACTCGGTGCCTTGAGATAGGGAAATAACAAAATAAGCATGTGTTCTTCATAATATAAGAGGGGGAGTAAAATAGACTCACCCACGTGAGATAGGGAAAAAACAAAATAAGCATGCATTCTTCATAATATAAGAGGGAGGGTAAAATATATAGAATTTTGTTATAGCTCATATATGTAATAATTTAAATTTATTTTATAAGTTTTAGTTAAACTAATTGAAAATTTATGTTTATTTTTTAAAAAATGATGTTGGAGTGTTTGGAGAGAAATTTTATATAGGTTCACGTTTAATTATGAGAATACTATTTAAAAGAATAAAGAACATAAAGCTAAGTAAAAAAATGTTGTGATTAACCATATCTAAAAGAAGATGTAAATTAGAATGATGTTAATCAATGATTGGTTACTCCATATAAAGATAATTTAGTTTGTCTAAACCTGTCTAATGAGGATAGAGAAGAATATTTGAATATAGGACTTTCCTCCTTGTGGTTGGTAAGTGTAACAAAAGCTTATTAAGGGAGATGAAGGAACTTGTGAATTATATACCTTAAAGGGGATGAAGAGACTTGATAAATTATATAGCTTTGTTATGATTCCAATTATGCAAAAACATCATTTATTTTTTAATAAATTTTTTTTTTTTTTAAACTAAAAAAGATCTATAAAATATTTATGACATTTATACAATCAACAATATTATTTATAATAAAAAACTTAATAATAATGTATCTATATAAATTAAATGCTAATTTATAAGACATTACCTTTGTAACAATTATTGCAAGTAAAAAAGGTTCACAAAACATAATTAAATTTATAATACATTACCTTTGTAGCAATTGCAAGTGACAAAGGTTCACAAAATATACCATAAATAGCAACAATTACCAACAAGAAAAGTTCACAAAATGGTTTGGTCGGAGAGGAGAAGAGGGGTGCTGATCAAATATTTAGATGAGATCTCTTTTCTCCATGCAAGCTTACATGCTCTCGTTTCCTCTCACTTAGTGGATTGTGGACCTTTTCAGAGTTTTTGGTAATTTTGATGGCATATATATTTTTGCACCTTGTGTTGGGCTTTGTATTTGTTGTTAGCATGCTATGGTGTTTTGATGGGCTTTGTATTTGTTGTTAGCATGCTATGGTGTTTTGATGTATTATGATTTATGATAGTTGATGAATGTGAGACAGCTCAATAATATTGAAGAATTGTTTATGGTATTCTATGGTTGATAGGATTATAATAACTAGTCATATATAACTTTGATTCAGAGTTACAACTTTTTGCGACTTAAAAAAGATATTCACAATAGTATATTATAAATAGATTATGTTATAAATAGATTATTTTAATGATGCTTACCAAAATAATCTACATTTATATAACATTGAAGATATATTAGTTTTGTTTAAATGAATCAAGCATTTTTTTTAATTCATTCAATAATGAAAAAACTTTTTTAAATTATCATTTAGTAATAAAAAAGCTTGGTGAAACTAACCATACATAAATATATAAATAGTATTCAAATAATTGATACTCTTGTTATTGAATAAAATCTTACTTCCGAGCCTCTTCCAAACCAAATCCGTAATGCAATACAGTACAATTCAATTCTTTGAAGTAATAAGCTTCAATCAAACAATTTTAAAGTGGATACTTTTACAAAAGAAGTAATTTTAAGCCCATTAAGACTCCAAATAGTGTAAGAGGCTGGATCCCTCCAAATAGCGTAACAGGTGAAACAAGGGTTTCCAACAATAATACTGCAATTTTTTGTAAAAAATTGAACCATATTCTGTTTCTATTTTGTATAAACTTTACTAGATCACATTCATATTATAACTTTGTTTTCATAAATAATATGAAGTTATGAATTCTTACTTTCTGTTAACAAATCACAAATCACAAATCACATCCCATCTTCCATGGCTCTTCATTGTTTAGTTGACTGGCTGGCAGGCTGCTCTTTAAAGCCATATTTTTTTCATATTCAAAGAAACGGCAGTTTGCCATAATCGCCTTTTCAGTCTGTTGCATTGAAGTAAATTCAGTCTGTTGCATTGAAGTAAATGTTAAGGAATGGTGGTTGGCAAGAAAGTCACTGGCAGCAGCCTGCGATTGTGTGCAGTACGATGAACGATGTTCAGCCCATAAACAAACCCACATTGAGATTTGATGATGGCAGGTGAATGAATTATTATTTCGAAATGCTTGTTGCTTGCTTGCACATACATCTCAACGGCTTCAAAGCTAACTGTCTTTTAGTGATTCAAATAGGGTTTAACTCTTAAGATTTCATGGGTTTAAGAGCCATGGGTTTTCGTCAAAATAAAATTGTATGTATCTGGTGAAATCTTACACCTTAGTATCAGCTCTGGAATGCGTGGAGTTTCCTCGTTTCCAAGAGGAAACTCCCCAAACAAACAATCCGTAGCATGAGGCACAGAGTCCTAGGAAAGTCTCCTCGTCCCTAGTCGTGGGTCGAAGTAATATGATCGTACTGGGGGGAAGATTTTCAGAAAGCATGGAGATTTGAACTTCATGGAAACAAAAAATATCCAAATTCTGTAACAAGTCCACTCCCAAGTCTTCTACCACTGACATGTTGGACAGTGGGTTATTGGGCATTGCTTTCATGCCCATCACATCACATGGCATTGCTTTAGTTCATGGTGCACTAAGCTAATACACCATTTGCACTTAAAATCTGTTATGTTTTTTTTGTTTTTGCCAAAATTTTGCGAAAATTATTTCGAGAGTAGTTTTCGCTGATTTGAATTACATGATCTAGGTGCAGCAAGGGTAATCAAGGGTCTTGTATTCATTTCTGCAATAAAAATTGCAATTTTAACATTGATAATCTTATTTTCAACAACAAATCTGTTACTGATAACCAAAAAGTGCAAATGATCTAGAGATTAACCAACTCCCATAATGGTTTCTCAATAGCATTGTTTTCGCTGATGGTTTTTAATTATTAATTATAAGCATTTTGTAGCAATGTATTTATTGCTATAACATCCCGATATTGATCCTTCAGTGATTTTAATGGATTTATTGCTATTGCTGTCAGGATGGACTCGATGAAAATCATCCACAACAATCAATAATAAATGCATTGGGTTCATCTTAACAGAAGCAACAAATAAATACATTGTGTCTTTTTAAAGGTTGATATCTTTACCCAACAAGGGTGATATCTTGAAGCAGCAAAAAGGGTACTTATTGCTTGGCATTTTTTAATAACATTATTTTTAAAGAAAAATTAGTCATAAAATTAATTAATTTAATAATTTAATAAAGAGCAATTTATTTATTTTAAGTTTTTATGTTTTCGATTTTAAGGTGAGTTTTGGTTGAAATGACTTAGTTTTGGTTGAAATTTAGAAGTGGTTAAATTGTATTTTTAAATCTATAAATAGATTCACCGTCCTTAAATAATACGACTAAAAATATGCTCAAAAAATATTAAAAACATAAAATATTTAGACTACACCATTTAATAATAAAAACCAATGATTATAATTTGTAATTTTATTAAAATGATTGTAATTAAATAAAAATGTTGACAGTTTTTTCATAACACCACTCACCATATGGAAATGAATTATAATGACCAACTACTTTATATCTTTAGACAATTATTTTCAACAATTAATATCAACATAGTAATTAATATCAACATAGTAATCTTTTAAAATATAGTAATTATTTTCAATTTCATATAAAAGTTAATCATAATGTCTAACTAACTTTAGAAATACTCTTCCCTTGAGAACTAATAGTTTAGTACATGTTTTACTTATTAATTTTGAGTAATATATTCAAGATGATAATCACTGTTGTCAAATTTTTGTAGACAAAACTATCAAGCCAGGTTTCCTTGTGCAAGGCTTTTGGAACAAAAAAAGCCCTGTTCTTGGGAAACGACATCTAAATCCAACCATGCTAAAGGTTGGTGAATGCGATACAGATATGCTTAGGTCGTGGGTTGTGGTTTCTCAAACCAAAGGCTAACCCACCAAAGCAAAGAACATTGCATCAAACAAAAAGAAAAATAACCAAAATTTATATTTAAAATAGACTGTAATTTAAATATATTATAATTTGTATTTTAAAAATTATTTTTATTTAAAATTTTATAAAAAATGAAAATAACTATTACACATGTAAATGCAAATGGTTAAGATGGTAAAAAACAAGTTAAATCAAATAATGTGGTAACTATTTAAAATATATTTGGTCAATGGAATAAAAAGTTCCAATATTATATATACTTGGTAATGTTGTAATTTGTTTATATAAATGGTTTTAGATATTATTGATACAAGCATGAAGAGAAGGAACAGAAGAAAGAATGAATCAAATTTATCAAAATTTAAATAGAGTAAAATAATGTTTGTGATCATAATAATGATGATTAATGTCTAGTAATATCAACTTTGGTCTATCAGACCTTAAGAAAGATATTACTTGGTTTAGTTTAAAATCGTGTCAATGTGCTCAAAAAGCTTTCCAAGAAGCTTTCCAAGCTCAGTATAGTTTTGGCAAGTTAGGAGGTTATAAAGTTTGTATTGTAGGAAATTCTATGAAACACATATCTAATGTGGGTATAAGTGATTTTCATCCTCAACGCTTATTGAATCACATAGATGGAAAAATATTTCTTCCCATGGAATTTTAGGAATAGCCCAACGCTTTGTTTCGCTATGGATTTTCACAGAAGAGGAATTTTTTAGTGAGCCCAAAATATGATTGCTCTCTTCATCAAAATCGAATTTTAGAGACCAAGATCGAATTTTTTGGTTGGGTAGAACTCCAGGAAAGTCAAACCCTAATTTGCCCATGAACCAAAAAACTAGCACTGCAGAAGATCAACTCCAGATCCAGTTCTGGCATCTCAAATTGGTAAGATCTAAATTTTTTGTATTTCCATTTGAGGTTCTCATTTAAGATGTCTCATCACATGAAGCTTGATGAAAATATTGAAGGAGCTCAAAAATTTCGAGCATTGTAGTATAGGATCTCACTGGTTCTTGAAGAAAATGAATTGGACACCTACATAAGTGGAGAAGTTCCAGTTCCAGAGGGAGATGAGGCTAAATCCTTACACAAGAAGAATTTGGTCAAGGCCGGGAGGATTATTGTTGATTCTATCAAGGATCACCTTATACCACAGGTGTCTTCCCTAAAGACACCTAAAGAGATGTTTGTTTCCTTGACCAAGCTATTTGAAGGGAAGAATATAAATCAGAAGATGAATTTGAGAAACCAGCTGAAGAATGTAAAGATATAGAATGCAGAGACCATACAATCATACTTTACAAGGGTTTCCCAAATCAAAGAACAACTTGAAGCAATAGAAGAAGAAGTAGATAATGGAGAAATTGTGATGACCACCTTGAATGGTCTCCCTAGGTCATGGGACTCCTTGATTCAAGGGATTTGTGCTAGAAGAAAGTTAATCACTTTTAGCATGTTGTGGGAGGAATGCTCACAAGAGGAAGCTCAGATAGTAGCTCGAGAAGAAAAGATGGGAAGTGAAGATGAAGCTCTCACATCATACACCAAGAAATTTAGAAAGGACCACCATCATCCCAAAGGTAAGCATTCTCACCAGAAAGATATCCCTAGAAGATATAGCAAATATCTATCTAAAATTAGATGCTATAACTATGATGAGAAAGGACACTTTGCCAAAGATTGTCCCAAAAATAGAGGTAGCTCCCACAAGAAGAAGGACATCAAAAGAAAACATCATGCTCACACTACAGAGGATGATGAACCTCCCAGGAAGAGAGTCAAAGAAGAAAGTGAAGATTCTCCAAGTGATGAAAAGTATATTTTGATTTCTTCCCTTACGGGGACTGTTACACATGGAAGCAATGATTGGCTCATGGATAGTGGGGCTTCCAAACATATGATGAGATTCAAAGAATCCTTTGTGAAACTATCTAAACATGAGTCACCCCACAAAGTAAAACTTGGGGATGAGTACCCGTATCCCATAAAAAGAAGTGGTGAATCCTCCTATAAGCTAGACTCTAGAAAATCTATGAATATGAAGGATGTCTTGTTTGTACCAGGACTAAAGAAGAATCTTCTCTCCATATCTGCATTGGATGCAAAAGGTATGAGGGTTGCATTTGTAGATGGCCAAGTCCTTATGTGGCCAAAGGGGAATACTATAGATGATGCAATAGTGATTGGACATCAAGATGGAGGATTATACAAATTAAAGGGCCAACCAGAACAAGCCTTGGTCCATGAATCAGTAGAGCCAAGTGAACTTTGGCATAGAAGGCTTGCATATGTGCACTATAGGGCACTACCACTTGCAAGAAAAGTTTTTGAAGGTCTTCTAGAAATCCAGGAAATGGATGAAGACATTTGCAAAGGATGTGCAAAGGTAAAGAACACAAAGAAGACATTTCCAAGTAGCGAGAGCAAGGAAAAATGAATATTGGAAATCGTCCACTCCGATGTATGCGATACAATGTCATCCAGTTCATTGAGTGGGTATGTATATTATGTTTCTTTCATTGATGATTTTTCTAGGAAGACATGGATATACTTCTTGAAAAGACAGGATGAAGTATTCAGTAAATTCAAGGAATTCAAATCCTTGATCGAGAACCACACAAAGAAGAACATCAAGACCTTTAGATCAGAAAGCGACAGAGAATTCACATCAGATGAATTCAAAGAATTATGCAAAGAGTCAGGGATTAAGAGGGAGTTGACCACTCCATATAATCCACAACAAAATGGGGTTGCAGAAAGGAAGAATAGAACGAATATGGAAGCAGCAAGGGCAATGCTTCATGATCAAGATCTTCCTATGCATTTATGGGAAGAAGCTTCTAGGACAACTGTGTATGGACATAACCGTTCTTCGTATAGAGTGCTTGAGAACAAGACACCAGAAGAATTCTTCTTTGGTAAGAAACCAGAAGTCAGCCATCTCCAAATATTTGGTTGTCTAGTCTACATACACATTCCGAAAGAAAGGAGGACGAAGTTAGATCCTTCAGGAAAGAAGGGTATATTTGTGGGATATAATGAAAGCTCAAAATCTTACAGAAATATATTTCCCAGGATTCAAGAAGATCGACATCAGCAGGGACGTGAATTTTAACAAAGACTCAGCTTACAAAAAATCCAAAAAGAGACCTATTGAAGACATTGAAGATTCGACAAAAGTACCTAAGATCCGAGATATAACTATGAACGATGCAAATCCAGAAGAAGATCGAGAAATTGAAGAACCTCAGGAACCTGTAGATCCACCCCAGGAGAAGAATCCTTACAATAGGAAACCTACATGGGTACGAGAGGCTATCCAAGGTGTAGAGAGATATGGGGCTTCAGAATAAATGCACAAAGAAAGGAAGAGAACTAGTTCCTACTCCAATTGTGTAGCCCTACTATGTGACATCATTGATAAAGAACCTTCCAACTATGAATAAGCAGCAAAAAAGAAAGAATGGAAGGATGCTATGATCAAGGAGTTTCAGATGATCATGAAGGATGATGTCTGGGATGTGGTACTGAGACCAAAAGGGAAGTCTGTTGTAACTTCCAAATGGATCTACAAGATCAAGCATGCTGCAGATGGCAGCATAGAGAAATATAAAGCAATATTTGTGGCACGTGGCTTCTCCCAAAAAGAAGGGATAGATTATGAGGAGGCTTTTACACCTGTAGGTAGATACAGTTCCATCAAAATGGTACATACTCTGGATGCAGTAATGAAATGGAAGATACACCAGATGGATGTCAAGACAACATTCTTAAATGGTATAGTAGAAGAGGAAGTGTATGTGGAGCAGTTGTTGGTCAAATTAATTGTCTAATTAATTAAATAACTGAACTTCCAAAACATAAATTATCAACCCGAGAAAGTCTTTTATTTCAAAGATATCATGCAAGATCTATGCAAGCACAATTTCTACCTAACACTGTTATCTATTGGTATGAAATCAAAACTCATTATAAACTAGATCACACATTCTTGAAAAGAAATCAAACCTAAAACTTATTCATAAATCCAAGTTGTAAATCTAATCACACTACAACAAAATCAATTCTTATGAAGCAAGATCTAACTACATAAATATGAAAGAAATGCTATGTTGGCCAACGATCTATCAAACGAATTAACATGAAAAAACTATGACAAATCTAATGAATGAAAGCATACAAATATGATAAATCTAACGAATTAAAGCATGAACAAAATAATAAGAAAATATAAACAATAACATGCTTACAATCAACACTACCAGCATCTTCTCATGGAAGAGGGCCCTTCCTCCATTGAGTAGAGCTAGATCTCCACAATGAAAGTCTACAACTCCAGAATTAAGAAACTGTCAACATGTATTATTAGAATGAAATGATTACAACAGAGTCTGGATCAAATCCTACAACATAACATTGTTTTATTTCTTCCTGCCTTTCCCATGAGATTGATTACATATTTATACCTAAAATTCTCTCAGGAGAATGAGCAACTGAATCCCCAACTTGATTTGTTTCAACAATTTGGAAAACTGGCCATAACTACATATTAGGAAAATATCCTCTCGAAGAACCACCTGTATATCTCAAATTGTAGATTTGTTTAGCGATTTTCTTGAGTGTCCGATAAATGAGGCCATTACGCACAAAACCCATGTCCCGTATTTTTGAGATTCTTTTCCATTGACCTGCAAATCGAGACGAAAATCAAATTGTTCTTATTTGGCATGTGTTTTTGGTTAACTTTGTTTGATCATGCGATGGATGCTTGAACAATGAGTGTTGCTGCTGTTAATATAAAAATCACTCCATAAACCATCATCAGTAAAAATATGCATACTAGTCTTCAATTCATTAAAAATAAAGGAATATAATCATGGTTAACCACTAAAGCATCAATGGAAGTAACATGGTATTTTATGAGCAATTACACAAATTGATGGGAAATAGAATGATAAATGGATAATAAGATGAAGAAGAGGGATAAAATATATATCGATAGGCGATGAAAATATGGACAAATCCGTGACCCAACATCTCCCCCAAACTGAACTTGTTGCATGTCCTCATGCAACCCAAAACCTGTGTAACTAGAAAGACTCATTCAATTGTTGCTTTCATTTTACCATTGGCACAGTTGCAGCCAGAAGAAATGGAAAGTTTAACAGAAATTGGTGAAGTAGCAGCTGCTTAGCAAAGGATTTAGCATAAAATTTGGCAAAGTTTCCTCTGGTACTATCATAAAACTCTAAATCTCATTCCCAGAGCAAGATGTGTTGCAGTCGATAGGAAGAGATCCGTTGGAAGGAAGGAATTAAGGCATCCTTCATCATCCAACATGAGGTAATTCAAAGACTAATTAGATCTGGAATTGGTATAGAATTTCACGAAAAGGACCCTCAAAGACATGATGTAATGAATTGATACCAGGAAATGGTCGACACAAAAGGTTAAGGAAACTACAGAATGGATGACAAAGGTTTAATCCTTGAACAGTGAACACGACATAAAAGTGACTTAGGCAGCTTTTGACACAAAAATACCAACAAAAAAATATGGAATGTAGGAGACATTGACAGATTCCTCATATAATTGGAAAAGAAACCAATCGGAGGAGTAAGAAACTCTGAATCGGGACAAGGTCAAAATACTAGGACCCAACTGTTGATAGAATCAAAACTGGTGCTTTGTTCAAAGAAACAAGAATTGCTGCCTTGATGTAAAATACATGTGAATGAACTTCCCTTCCCTATTTCTTGTAAAGGTTTAACGAGTCCAAGAAAGCCAACTCGGGACCTTCTTCATTTTTGGAAAGCTCGAAGAAGAGACAAAAGAATGCTTGATAAAGCATTGATTCGTGGATTTTACGAGCCCGAATTAGTACATGATTTTCAGTGTTTTCATAGTTTAGAGAGTCTTAAAAGTCCAAAGAAGACTTAAGGGGGGGACTTTTCCATCCAATTTAGTCTCCTAAAGCTGGAAAAGTATAAAACAAACCACAAAAGAAATCTCTTAGCTTACGAAGAAGTAAGGCACACCTTTTTCGTACTTAGTCGAGAAGGTCGGAAAAGGTTAAATTACCACCTACCCAACTCTCCTTCAAAAGTAGCATATAGCCTGAATTTAACAAGTGTGAAGGAAGGCAAGATCACTCGAAAAGATCCATTTTATTACGAGAAATGGGGCTTACAACAATAAATTCGATGCTTTGTTCTTTAGAGTTTAACGAGCATGACAAAGACATAAAGTACGCTCGAAATATTTTTCATGTTTGGGTCCAGAGCATGAAAAAGAGAAAACTAAGCTCATACCGACGACTCCTTTTCCATAAGTTTAGTCCCTCAAGTCCGAAAAATTGATAAACCTATTCCTGAGAATACTCTTCTCAATTCCGTAGAAAAGAGAGTGTTCATTTCTCGTATTATTCCACATGGTTCAAGAAAGCGACAACCTACCACCAATGTGAATGCCTATTCACATATTCTTAACGAGCCTGAACGAACAAGTTTACTCGGCAGTCAAGTCTATTTTGAGGAGTCAGAAATGGCCCTAAAGAAACTCTATATCTTTCCCGTTAAATTTTAACGAGTCCAAAAAAGTCAACTCACGACCTCCTTACTATTTTTAACGAGCTCGAAGGAGAGAAAAATGAATGCTCTATGAGGAGATGAGTGTCATAGGTAGGAGAAACTAGTTTTAGGTGCAAGGAACAAACCTATGCATAATGCAAGGAACACAGGAAGGATAAAGACACTCAGGGAACGTCTCCTCAAGGTAAAGGCTGTCAAGTTGCAAAGGAAAAATGATACAAGTCTGAGCGATGATGAGAGAAAAGATGAGGGCTTATACAACGAGCTAAAAGTGTGGAAGCCAACATCAGGATCATAAGCGCAAGCAGGGTACATGCAAATACAGTTACAACTTGAACATTAAGGCGAAGCCAGTAAACAGTTGTGAATCTAACTAAAAAATCTTGTCTCCAAGAAACAACAACATTAGGATCATATTCAGAAGAAAAGTTCTGATGCAGGTCACTTTGGAAGAAACACATGCGACTTTGCTGTCTTCTACAAAAGGTGTAGTCAAGGAAGAATCAACAATAAAGGAATCTATAGTTCCAATATGCAAGGGTTTATGATTAGCAAGATTAACTTCAGAAGGAGAGAAAAAATCATCAAGGGAGATAGAGTCTCCAAGAACAAATTCAGTATCATAGAAGTTGAAAAATTCATAAGAAAAATCAAACTCATCAGGATCAATGACTTGTTGTTCAAAGGAAGAGTCAAAAGACTTAACAAGACCAACATAAGAAGAAAGGTCAGGCGTACTAGGCAAATCAGGTTCAGACTTAGTCAGAAATTAACCAACATCCATAAGAAGGTCAGAATGTATCAAATACTCTAGGAAGACTTCATCTGAAGGAAGGAGATCATCCAAGATAGGAAACATGTCTAAAATTTCAAATGGATCGACAGAGTGGAGAGTGGGCTCCATAGTCTGTATAGGATGACTTACCTTGTCAACTGCTGGGACCAAGTCCCGAGAAGGTAAGCATGAAAATAGAGGTTGATTCTCAGTAGAAATTGAATGCAAAGGACATGAGGCCACATAGCTCACTTGTTTCGGGGTAGTGTCTATAGAAACATTGGGAATTAATAAAGGAAAGAACTGGTCTCTAGTTGGGTCAGGAGACAAATCAAGAAAATCCAATTGATCGATAGTGACAATTTCTTCACGATGATTAAATTATGTCACACGAAAGAATGTTGACACCACAGCTTGCATGGCATAGACATAATCACGTCTAAGGAGCATATTGAAGTCCAAGGGGTCTTCTATCACCATGAAGGCAACTAAGATGGTATTCCCACCCAAAGTAACAAGTGTTTCAGTAAGAATTCCCAAGGCTATAGAAGTTCTTCTATTAAACACCAGTAACTGAATAGCAGTCGACACAAGGCTGGGATATCCCATGCCTCGCCAAGCACAAGCAGACAAGATACTAATTGAGGCTCCTTCATCAATAATACAAAGAGAAATCGTGTATGGTTCAACTTTGACCTTCATATGGAAAGTTGCATTAGAAGGAAGGTGTGGCTCAACTAGGCTATCCCAATCAAAGGAAGTAATCCGAGAGCTTGGTGGGGGTTCATCCAAAGCGATTTCAGTGCCCCCTTGTTTAGTAAGTTCTGAACTGGCAGTGAAGAAAATGTGACTAGGAGACACTTCACTCTCCAAAGGAAGAGTGGGATTGATTGACAATGAATCGATTCAACCACTTCGTGAAATTCACTCTTCGAAGGGAGAGTGGGATTGACCAAAGGTGACATCGGTTCAATCACATAAGGATCACTCTTCAAAAGAAGAGTGGGATCGACTAAATCTAAGATTGGTTCGACCACTTGATCAACCAAAGGTTGAGTAGGTTGTTGAGAAACTATAGGTTGTTCAGGAGAAGGAAATTCTTGAGTCTCGGACTACACTCTTCACACCTCTGTGATAGCAGGGCACTAGTGAGTAAGATGATCTCCCTCGCATAGATTACAAGGGAACTTAACTTTTCCTTTCACACGACTAGTTTTCTCAATGGTGTCAACATGACTAGCAGTGGTTAATTGTTTTCTCTCAACATGACCTACAAAGGATCAGAGTTTTCCCCCAACATGACCACCAGAGGTTGGGTGACTGGGTCCAACTTGACTAAGAGAGGTTGGTTGTTGAAAAACTTTAGGATGTTCAAAAACGAGATGACCATGAAACCAAACTCTTCATACCTCTGAGATCGAAGGGAATTTATAAGTAAGGTGGTCTCCCTCACAAAGCTTACAAGGAAACTTGGGCTTGTGTTTTGAATGGGAAGTCTTTTTAATAGTGTCAACATGACTCAAAGTGGCTGATGGATTGTCTTCAGCATGAACCATAGAGGCTAAGAGATTGCCCCCAACATGACTTGCAGAGGCTGAGAGGCTGGGTCCAACATGACTTGCAGACATTGGACAGGCACCACCAGCATGAACAACAGAGGTTGAATGGTTAGGATTAACATTATTTGTAGTAGTTGAGTGTGTGCCCCTTGCATGAACTTCAAAGGCTGGGTGGATGGATCCAACATGACTTGCAAAGGCTGGATGAGGAGGTTCAACTTGAACATCATAGGTTGAATGGGTTCCCTCAGCATGAACTGCAGAGGCTGAGTCACTGGATCTAATGTGACTTGGAAAGGTTGATAGGATTCAACCAGCATGATCAACAGAGGCTGGATGGTGAAGATCAACTTGACTTGCAGAGGTTGAGCGCTTAGATCCAACATGACCTGCATAGGTTGGATGGGTGACCCCGACATGAACCACAGAGGTTGGGTGGTGAGGTTCAACTTGACCTACAGAGGGTCAACGGGTGCCCTCTTGCTTATGTTCCTTCTTCCTATTCCTCCTTCTTTTACTCATTTTAGACCGTCGGTTACTAGTATCAGTACTTTCACCGCATGAGGTAGAAGGAGGAGGAGAATCAACTACATGTGAAGGGGAAGTAGTGTTTTGATTCCCTTGATATAAGGAGCTTACTTGAGAAGCATCAAGAGCATTCAGAATAGTTGGAGTGGAAAACAACCACACCAGTATCCCTAGGGTGAATCTAGGCAAATTCAAGGTGGCCATCAAAGGAACACCAACATTACCTGTGAGAGTAATAGAACAAGGAGTTCCCAAAATGTGGATCTCTTGGTTGGTGTTCAAAGGGGTGTTAGCCATAGTTTCAAACAATAAAACAAATTCTGAGGTTGATAGGAAACCAAAAGTACAAAGCACACGCCTGAAGGAAAAATAAGTACAGACAAACCACACAACACTCACTAAAAAATTCCTAAATCCAAACAGACAAACAGGTATAAGATATGATTTCCAAAATAAACCTAAGAGATAGTTACTTGGTGTCCCTTTAGATGTTCTTAGGAACAAGCGGAGGAATCACCCACTGCCCTCCCACACCTTCTACCGGGGTTACCTTCCAAGCCCGTCCAAGGTCAACTAGAAATAGCCTTCCGGTGTACCTGTGTATGAACCCTAAATGTCAAAAGAGACTAAAGGTTACTGCAACTATACTGACAGTCTGGGGGGAGAGTCGCAAGCCTAGTTCATACACATGGGCATGGTAGAAAATCCAGAAACCCTATCAACACCGGCACCGCACGAGGCCTAAAGGGTGGTATTGACAGAAGTCCCCAGATGTGCAAAAACCTTGGTCTACGCTTTCAAAAGGAATCAGAGGGTTATCTCCTCAGTCCAAGCCTCCACGTGGCCTCGTGTTTAACTCCTGTTTGAGAGTAGCTTCCTAGATATAATCAACATAGAAGAGGATTTACCTAGTGATTGGCCAACTATGTCTGAAATTTAATACTTGTGGAGAGTTAAAACTCCCTAATCCACAAGTCTATCCTAAGCTAGTTGGTGTAGGAGCCTATAAAATAAAACTTAGTAATAATTTTTTAATTATATCGTTCATTTTAATAGGATGTTTTTAGTCAGAGGAAAATGGTGTGAAACTTATGTGGTGTTTTGACTCAAAGTTGAAACACAATGACTAAGCAAAGAGAAATGAAATGCAAAAAAGCAAAAAATATTATCTTTCTTTTTTCAAATAGAAACTTGAAAGCCACAAAAGGATAATTTCTTTTTATTTTTTCAAACTTTAATGAAATACAAAACCCTAATCTACATGCATATTAAACAACTATATGTTCTTTTTCTTTTTCTTTTATAAATACAAAAGAAAAACTACCTACAAACAAAAATATGCAGAAGAGGAGAACAAAGCAAAAGGAACTCTGCTATACGACCACCAAACAGACTCTAGAATTCCCTAAAGTCAGTATAAACCCTACTTGGAAGGAAGGTTTGCATAAAATACAAGTCAACTACTTAGGCATGGTGAATTTAACCAACAAAAGAAGAAGGAAACAAACACCAACAAGCTTCTGAACTCAAACAAAAATCACTGACATAGGTTGACCAAAAACATAAGCCAAAAGACAAACCAAGCAAAGGGGGTAGGGGGAATGAGCAAAGCGAAACCCTAAAGCTATAAAAAAACTTACCACATAGATAAAGAACAACCAAAATGGATTTCACTAACTCCCTGGAGTCATGCACCTGCAGAGGACCCCAAAAGACCTACCAAACAACCCACACCAATAGAAAAAACCACAAAAATGAGGAAAAAATACTGTTTTAGGGGCACATGCGAGTTTCCCTACTAACAGGTCATGTGTCATACATGGGTTTACAGTATAGCAGGTCGTGTGTACAAACCAAACACATGACTTTTCAGTCTGCAACTCGTGCATGGGTGGAAAAAATCCCCAAAACAGTCAACAACTGCCTTAGGAAGGCAAGGAAATGTACTATAAGACAGAGAAGGTGTTCCTAAATGGCAAGAAGGACCTGAAAAATTGCAAAAGACTGAAAGAATGACAGATAAACCCCAAACAAACAAGGCTCTCCCCAACGGAGTCGTCAATACTATTGTAAAGGAAAGTTTCCTATGGCTAGGGTTTAAGAGGCCATCATCGTACTAGGGTTGAAAGAGAGATGCAAATAGTTCTGCAAGTATATATAAGAAAATTCAAAGGTTGCAATGGTTCAATCCTTAGCCAAATGAAGGTTGATCCAAGAATCCCTTCAATCCTCTTCTTGTTCCTCTTGCTCCAAGATACCTGCAAAACGAATTATACCTTCCTCAAACCAATATGACCACATATAAAGAAATGATAATCAAATAAACATGAAATAATGATCTGACTAACATCATCATATGATCATAAACAAACATTCAATCACACATTGAACAATAATTTGAGAAGGAGAAGGACATTACATCTTTATTAATCTTGAAAACAAGTACAAATATACCTTCTCTTCAAGTTGGACACTTCATGAAACCTTGATCCGGTTCTGCTGCTTCTGTTCCCCAAGGAACTCATCCTCCAAGCTCTGCAACACAAGGGGTTGATCACTAGGGAAAAGGTAGGGGGAAAGAAAGTCCCAATTCCTCCATGGTGACAATGCAAAAGTTCAAGTCTCCTCTCATGGAACTCCCTACCTCTATTTATATGTTTCATGAAGATATAAGGTCAAAGACAAAGTAGTTGCAACTGAAGGAGTCGGTTGCATAACTACTCAAACTACCCGAATTTCGAAAAACATATGTTTTTGACATCTACAGGAGGAATACGTGGGTTGCAGAGACAACACTCACGTATGCAAGAGGTATACGTGGGTTGCAATGTAAATATTTGCGTATTTAGGGCATACACAAGTATTATATATAACAAGTCGCATACAATACGTGGGTTTCCTTAAGGAAACTCATGTATACATCAAAAAATATCATTTTTAGGGATATTTTAGGCATTTTTGGACTTTATTGTCTTCTTTAAAGTTTTATCTGACTCAGATACCTTTCCAATGGTGTAGAGATGAGGTTAAATGGAGTTACAAAAATCAAGATATGGATCCTCCAAGTTAGGTGTTGTTTCAGTGACTTTCATGAAGTGTCGTCATGGAAGTGTCGACATGCGACGAAATCATGGGAAAGTGGTCACAGGAAGAGATGTGTCATTTTGAGCTATAATAGGTGATGATGCCCATTTTATTGAGAATTGTGCACTGGATTGAACTAAAACTTTCCATGTCTTTTCTTCTTACCATGATGCTTCTTCCCTAAAAATTTCATGAAAAACCAGCTCACGGTTTGCAAGATATCCTTAAATAAATTTCTGCACTTTTGCCAAAAACCATGGGGAAATAAAAGCATGAACTTGATTGCAAAAATTTCTCTCAACATCCACTCATTTGTGTTTAAACTTTCATAGAAAAAATCTGTTCTTAATAATGTGAACAATCCATCACTAATTTGGATCAATAGTTTACAAATTGATTTGCCCAAAGATGTCGACTGTCAAACCAAACATCTTATAATTGCATCAACACATTCAACATTTTGACTACAAATTGAATAGATTTTTTCACTGTTGACTAGATATAGGTTTTAATGTCAATGCAGAGCAATGCTGGAGCAAATTAAATGAAAGTCATATCATCTTCAAAAGATATTAGAATGAAAATAGATGATTGTAAGCTAAGACTCCACCTTGGGTGATGGGATTGGGTCTTGGTTTGAGTAGAGCATGTGACCCATCAAATTTCCAATGGATTGAGGAGGGACAAGTGCAATATACATCATTTTAAAGCCATAAATAATTTTCCCAACAAAAATGAATTCATTGGATGATAAAAGAGGATGATTGGTTGTGTGTATTATGTCACGAATTACCTTGAGGATGTTGCACCAGATGCTGCTTGTTTATCCACAATATCCTCTAAACTAAATATTTTACCTATCCTCAATTAAAGGAAGAGATAGTATGTTCTTCCCCTAGTACAAACTACCTTAAAACTTCACTTATTTGTTGCAGTTTTCCATGACAAAATATTTCTACTATTTCCAACTTCTGTATTCATAATTTGTTGTACTTGGTGTGAGAGCATTGTCCGTCCATTCAAAATTTTTTCTCAAATTCCATTTTTCATTAACTTACATTCCATTCGTTGGTTTAGATAACCATCATGAAATCAAGTGAACTTTGGGAATTTTGTTTTCTTGTATCTACACTACCACTCCCAATATCCAATTTTTATATATATGTGCTAGCGGGAAACACATACTTGGCTTACAAACATGACTGTAGGATGCTTGAAAATGACTATATGCTATTTGAAAATGACTGTGTGAGCTCGATTTTGATTCCACATGGTTATATTTAAGTGCTCATAATGTATTGCAAAAAAAATGACAATGCATAGGAGATCTTCATACCAGCAAGAGATCACACTTGCAAATTTCCTTTTATGATGACCTAAGCTGCTCAAATATCATCTGACAGTCACATTATTTATAGACTCTCCATATATCACAAGTGCCAAAAAGGATATCGGTGATCTTCACAAGCCAAAATATACTACAAGAATTATCATGCATATGGAAATCCTGTCGATCTTGTAAGCACAAATAAACTTCAAACAATAAAATACCCTGGAAACAAGCAACCTGATGATCCGTGTGTGGGGAAAATAATTTTGCAACGTGATTGATCCTTTAATGTCCATTTTCTTATGACCCATGAGTGTCACCATCAAATAACTTGAAAATGTGCACATAATATGTCTGAAATATTTTGTAATACATAATGCAACCTTCAATGAATCTCAACTTGACTTTTGAAGATGTGAACCATCATGTGCACTACTGAACCAAGAAAACAAATCAAAGAAATCATGCCTTTGTTTTCCATTGTGCTTGTCTGATAGCATACTCTTGAGAAGGAATGGCTTCTACATAAACTTTTATGTTGTAGGTTCTTATCAAGTCTATTCCTCTCTTTCAGTAGTGGCCTTGGCTTGTGCATGTGTATCAAATGCTTTATTTCTTCTCATTGTTGGTTTTTATGTGGCAACTAAGCATCTTTTATCACTTATGGTTCTTGTGTGGTAGCAACAAGGCATCTTCTTATGCTTGGATGTAGGAGATGTAGGGAAGGAATTGATTTGGATGTGTGTGAATGATGAAGTGTTAGAAATGAGTGGGCAAGGATGGAAATGGATGGACAAAAAATGCCATATAGAAAATAGAAATGGATAATGCTTAGTGGTTCTTCACGACATATTCCTAATTCTTTAATAAATCAAAAACTCATGCTATTTTACCACAAGTATTACCTCCTTGGAATCTTTGATTGGCATGGATGGACTGATGTTTGCTGGAGCTGATGTAGGCCAAACAATTGCTGAGAGAGATGTATATGAGAGCTGAAAGTGAATGAGGCTGAATCTGATCTGAAATGATGTTTTGCTGGTTGCATGTAAGACTAACTACTGAGACAATTGATGAGGAGGAATTCTACCACAAAAGCAAAAATTTCCTTCCATTATTTTGAAAATCAACTGCTAGAATGAAAATGGAAAGGAATTGCAAAAATACTGAAACAAATGATGCTACAAGCTATTGTTGAAACCATTAGATCACATAATATTCAGCTACTACAAAACCGAGGTACAATTCTTACCATGCGAATGAATGTGTTGAAGTCGAGCATGGAAAGAAATCATTGGATTACCAACCATTAATGTATGTCGTTAACGAATGTGGAGAAAATCATCTTTAATGATAGTGAGCTATAAATTACCTTAGTGCATCTTGACAGGTACGAATGGATGTGCTGGAGTCGAGTCACCTACAAGATTTGTTAATCAAGAGGCATTGATGAATCCCCATGATTAACAATAAGGAAATCTACCATTGATTCATGCAGATACCATAGCACTATAAAACTCTAATCTCAATCCCAGATGATGTGTTGGAGTCGATGGGACAAGATCATTGGAAGTTGGACCTTATTGAATTCCACATCATCCAATACAAGTACAAAATAAATGATTGTGAAGAATCATAGTGAAAAATAGAACCAACATGAAACTCAGAAGTGGAAAGTATATGTGAAGTCGTGATGTAGTAGTGATGGAAAATAAAAAATTTAAGGTTGACTACATAAGCAGTGAAAAATGCGGCTTCGAAATGAATGGATTCTTAGGGTTTTGAAATGAGTAGGGTGAATGAATCTACCAGCACAATTGGCTTCTTAAGGGGTTTCTTTCGGCAACAATTGGTATGACAGGTGTCTAAAAAGGATTCTTGGCATGTAGCAATGGGACTAGAATTCGTAAACATTGGTATCTATATGGTTTTCACATCAACCTATCTATTTTGTGTGTTCAATCCATTTGCAAATTGAGAAAAAGGTCTTCAAGAGTCACTCGTGCATGCATTGACCTTCTTCTTCCAAAGACCTGCAAAAATCTAGCACTTGCGTGCATCTCTCTTCACCCAACACTTATGAAAAAAAACAAGAAGAAATTACTTATATAACAAATACAAAGAAAAAAAAAATGAATGAAGCAAATTCAATTTATACCTATGGGAGAATGATGACAAATTAGGATCACTAGCAGTGTTTCGATCATAAATTATTCGTTCCTCATCCAATTTGAATGATTCCAAATAAAAATGAAAGTAAAATTATAGGTCTATGTTTCTTAGAAACAAGTTCTAAAAATTATATGTAGTGATATTCAAAATTTCTCAGTAACAGCCTGCATGACAAGGTGTTTTTCGAATACTAGACTAGATCAACAATCACGGTTTTAGGCTTAACGCTTTCATTTGATAAAGGATTGATGTGATTCCAATTGGAGATGAAATTATATTCATGTAGGTATCTCCATTAGAAACAGGTTTTGCATCCAATAAGAATTGATGAGTCAAATAGGCCAATGAATAG